>JABFPJ010003159.1:0-16943 GCA_022817425.1 Gryon sp. ZL-2020 | reverse complement strand
ATAAATATTATTAATTTATAAAATAAAGATGTCGGAATTAGGGTTTTTCAACTAGCAGGGATTCGGTTTTCGACAGTGTCGGTCAGTGACAGTTTTGCAGTTTAGGCAATCAGTACAGCTGCCGAATATTGACATAAAATAAAGAAAAATAAAATTAAGTAGCATAATTATGTATTGTTTATAATTCTACAGTAAAAATTATAAATAAATGTCAATTTTAAATGTAATTTTATTAAGAAATTATGTATATTGTACTATTTTGAAAATTCTAACCTCTTCTTTTATTTACTTTGATGATTGTTAATTTTACATTTCAATTTTATATTAAAATTTATATTTACTTATGATCTAAGTTAATAAAATCTATTAAATTATTAAATTGTTTATCTTAATATTGTATTATTGTATCGATTTTGTTACAGATAAAACGAGAAATGATATAAACGTTGAATGAATAATGTATAATTGATTGCAATAATATAACATTATATAATTTAACTTTGCATCTTGATACAAAGTTATGAAAATACACACAAGAATGAAGGTACATAAATTCATATGTAACTTAATGTTTTTATGCTAAAATATTGTTTATTAATTAATAAGAGTCTTGTTTTACTAAGATTATGCATTCACTTAAATGCTTGTCGACATCCGGCGCCGAGTATCGGTACAACCGGCACCGCTCGTAAAAAAAATATCGAAAACCGGCGCTGGCAGACTCTTTCGTGAAAATATTTAAATATATATTTATATTACATTTTTAAAATATCCGTAATATTTATTTAACGTTCTTTATATATTTCTCGACAATCTGATAATTTTTGTATTATATAATATTAAACGATTTGAGTGTTATACGGGTTTGAATGTACCGATAACCTCTTAAATCATCGAAAATCGGTGCCACTATCTTACACTTAGTCGAACATTTATTGAAACTAACAAAACAAATAGTGAACTATATACTTAACGTTCTATTGCATGGATTTCCAATTTCAAAATAAAATTTATATGATTTCTTGCGTTTTATAATAGTAATACAATGGACGTCATATAAAACTTTTATGATATTACTCGATGTTTATTTCGTTTTAATACTTATTTACATTTGTAAATAAATTGTCCCAATTTCAGAATAAATATTAAAGTTGAATGTGTATGTTTCACTTTTAAAAGGCGAATAATGTTTGGCAGTCAAATATTCTGCAAAGTTAACTACGTTAAGACATTTTCAATGATACTGTACGAGTATTTTAAAATGAAAATGGACATTCTGCATAGAAGTGCATTTGCGAAAAAATAACAGAATTTTAAAACGCGAAAAATAATTATTATTTAATTCAACTTTACAGTCTGAGCAAATTAATTGAGTGCATACCAAAACAATTTTTTACAATGCTGAGATAATGTATTTTTATCACAACAATATTTCACTCTTAGTCTATGTTTGTATCCTAAAAAATATATTTTAAAAATGATATATTCATTTCACTGTTCATTGTAATTTCATTTTTTATTTGAAATAATAAAATTTAAACTTATTCCTCACTTTTAATTGTAAATTAATAAATTATCAAATATCACTATTTCCAATAGACTTAAGTTAACTACTTTTGATAAGTTATGAAACTTATCAGTTTGTAATCGATCAAAACTGGTATTAATTTTTTGGTCATTTTTTATACATTTAGAAAGAAGTTTATTCGACGTTTCGAAGTAGAAAATTAAGTTTGTGACTATGCATAAGTTACTAACTTCACTACCGATCAATCTAGGCAATAAAAAACTTTCGGACGTGTCTTTTGAACAAAAGTCCAGACGTACATTTTTGTTTACTCTTCTTCTACGATTATCAATATTATGACAAAGTTTAATTATTTTTTCTTCTCAATACAGTCATATTTGAACTATAAATATTATTTTTAAAATTCTTAAAATTCATAAGAAAAACTATTATTTTCAAACTTATTATTCAAAAATATGGCATTTATTGATTAATAATTAATAAATTGTTTGCAACTTTATTTTAAATATTAATTGCAAATATTAATTGAAAATATGATGAAGTTGTAAAATAACTTTTAAATCTGAGATATGAAGTTATGAGTTATGAGTTCTTCTGCAATTTGCAAGAAATAATTAATAATGCTTCGATGTAAGATATTAAGAATCGAACTTTTTTTTATTATAATTGAGAGTAAGTTTGAAATACTTTACCCAAAAGTATTGATGCGTTGGCTCGTTGCACGAGTTTATCGACAGTATTTTTAAATTCCTTCGACTCTTTTATCCTGATTTGTGCTCGCGAAACTTCACCCAGTCTTGGTCTACCGAGCAGAGCCATTTTTTCTTCCTCTGTTCGTTCTTCCGGTGCCTT
The DNA here is from genome assembly GCA_022817425.1 of Gryon sp. ZL-2020. Lineage (NCBI taxonomy): Eukaryota > Metazoa > Arthropoda > Insecta > Hymenoptera > Scelionidae > Gryon > Gryon sp. ZL-2020. The sequence continues at coordinate 14,563 of JABFPJ010003159.1, read as the reverse complement.
CATTTCTGCCGCCGCAGCCAATCCTGCGTCCGCTGAAAAATAATTTTCCGACACTCTCATTAATAAAGTTAAAAGCAAGTTTGAAGTTGGAGAAGTTGCCTTATTTTGTACAAAAATAAGGTGAACTGAGATAATTTATTTTTGAAAATAAGAGATATTCAATCTATGACTGTCTTTCGCAATAATCAGAAATTCACTTTCATTTGGGTTTCAAATTTATCGATAAAAGTAATCTACGTTCTTATCCTTCTAGAACTTTTCTAGGTATTTGATTAAAAACTTTTAAAGCTAAAATACCTTATCTAATTTAGACTTAAGTTATTTTTCATTCACATATTTACAAAAATTCTTTCTCTTATTATTACACTCTTTATTATTAAGTAAATTAATTTAAGAATATTTCTTACAAAATTATACAATTAGTAACACAAGAAAAGATGTAATCTATAAAAATACTAAGAAATCAAAATCAATAATAATAAAACTCAACTTTAAATATGTCTTGAACCGATTCATTCTTTATTTAAATCTAAAGAAATTTTGTATTTTTATCAGTACATTTCTTGTATCCCCTTTTTTGCTATTCTAATTTTCTGACTGGCTGACCATGTGCCAGGTTATACCACTTGCCCGTGAAAGTACTCAAGTATGCGTAATGAGTATTGCAACTAACAAATAAGATTACAAAAAGCACACACATGAATGCACGGTTATATAAAACCATATTAGGAATATATTCGTGACATTAATTTGGTGTTGGATATGCTCGCATTTTATTTTTATCTAATGCGATGTGACTATCGAGCAGATATATTATTGCACGTTTTTATGGGATCGTAAAACCACAACTGCTTGCAATGGGATATTTCTTCAACAATAAAACAGGGTACATATCTCAAAATCGTATATACTAACAAATATAATATAACAAGCTTCACAAATGTTGTTTATATCTAAAGGGGAAAAATCACAAGGAAAAGAAAGTTATATGTTGTTTTGCCAGTGGAAAGAGATATTTTGTTTTCATTATTAAAACACCAAGTATGATTGTAATTTCGGCGAAAATATAAGAGATAGGTGTTTTGTTTATACTTACGGTTTAATGTTACAGTAAAAAACCAAATATCTAGGGAAAAAGTAATGTTTACTCATTTTACTAAAATTACTTATAACGACTTAATAAATTACTTGATTAAATCATTGATATTATATACATGAAATAAATTTGATAGACAGTAAATATACTAGCGCTAACGTAAATCTGACAATCTGACACTTCCAGAAGTGCATAGCTTTGAGGTTGATCGTTTCGGATCATTTCATAAGTCTTTTTCGTTTACGAAGAGAAAATTTAATGGAGCACGGAAAATGGCTTTGCAAGATCGAATGTGAAAAACCTCAAATTAGTCAATTTTGCTTCGAAAGGCCAAATATTGATGTATTATTTTATTTTTGTCAATCATAAAGAAACGGAAAATAAAATGCTTTCTATTTCAGTTATAATAAAATTCTACTTGACTTTTAATTATTGTTTTTGTTGGTTTGATGAAAAACACGTAACAAAGGAAAAATGAAACACAGATAATAATAGAGAAGTTACATTCAACAAAAGTACAATCTAGTACACAAATGTGCTTGTTATAATAAACAAAAAGAATTTCAATACTCTATAAATTCGAATGGGTACAAATTCACTTACTATAAGTTAGTTTCACCTATTCAAATTTAAAGAGTAAGACACCCGATTAAGTTAAGAACAATAATGCATCATCTAAACATTTTTATTCATATATAAATTGTTGTTAAAATGACAGTAGTGTAAAATAATAACTATTTCTCTAAAAAGGGTCTGAAAATTAATATCGGTGAAAGTGTAAGGTCCTCCGAGCAATGTTCTTAACATATGGAAATAAGCACTAATATAAAAGTCGAGAGAAATTGAAATGTAAAATAAAAAGTAAAAAATAAAAAGTAAAAACATTCACTGAAGGAATGATAATTTGCACTTAACATAAAATATGAGTTTGTTTATGTTGTATGAATATTTAAATAAGTATACATATATAATCCGAATTAAGGTTTTAATAAGTAATGAATATTTTCAACCTCACAGTTTCTAAATCAATTATTTAAGGTGGACAAGATGAGTATCATTAACTCGATAAATTGGTAAATGAGATCATTCAACAATTACCGACGCTGGTTTTGAATTAGTCTATTGCATTATTAGAATAGCCGATAGATGCCTATACGATTAGCATAGTGTGCAACGTAGATTTGATTCGAACTACGAAAAGCAAATGTTATTAATAGTGACCACAAAAGGGTTAGTTCTGATGATACTCGAGCTTGGTTTCGGTGCATTTCAGTTTAATCAGTCTGAACAAATTATAATCGTATTTCACTGTCGATGAAACTGAGAGTCAAGAAACGAATGTAATTGGCTTTCGAAATTGTACCGAAGGTTGCCATCACACCGTCATCCAAATTTCACGCGCCAATACAATTCTTTTAAACCTACAACGAAACACTATAGAGCAGCAATCCATCCGGTTCGTGCTTCGATGCTTTCAAATTCGAAAATTCTCGACACAATACCTCGACGATTTATCCACTTTTTTTTGTATTCGCTTTACCTTCATTTCGTTTAATTTCTTCACGTTAAATGTCCAGTTCAGACGTGCTGTAAATTAATCAAAATCTGTCGATAATGCATTATTTATTGTTCTCGTTTGTATTAGTTAATCCGGCGAATCTCGAATTATTTGATTATTGATATCATTAGTCATTGACAGATGGCATTAATCTGCTAATCCAACAATTTCAAATGATTTGGCGAATATGTGTTGATTATAAATAATTTTTTTGACAATTTTCGGGTTTTTTGTTTATCAAATAGATTTTTCGTCTGAGTAGATTACAGTTTATTTGTGCGAGGAATGCAAGTTCAGTGTACAAATCATGAAAATGAAACGTATGCCAATTTGACTCGATTGATTTTTTTTTTTTTTTTTTTTTTTTGAAAATGAAAAAAAAATCTAATTCACTTAGATTTTTCACGACATTTTATCAAAAGGGAGGATGAATGAACTCTCAATATTGTGAAAATAGAAATTATCACCTGTTTTAGTGTATCGTTAGAGGCATAAATATTAATTGGCGCATAGTATTTTTTTATGCAGTTTTTGAACAAAGCATGAGATATCTTGATCAAAATTGGCAGTTTCAAAAGTACTAAAACTTATAATAAAATATCAAAAGATGAAAGGATAGATAACAAACTTGAAACGGCACTGCGGATTACCATTGGAAGTAATTTGACCGAACATGCAGGCTTATTATTGAATTTAGGAAGAACTTGAAACTATTTGAATTCTCTTTAACTTAGTTCATTTACATACGTATGACGATTGTGAAGAGATTTCATCATTAAAACATATTTATTTCTAAAAAGTTAAATACTTTTATGAAAGAAAACATAAGTTTTGTCCAAAATTCTTTTTTTTTTTTTTATAAATGTATGAAATGAAGTTTGTCCGACTATATTTTGTAGAAAATTTTAATATTTCACATGTTTTTACATTATTTAACTTTTGCATATTAACAATAAAAGCAAATAACTGTTCTTTTTTTCTGGTATGTGAACAATTTTTCATTATTTAAAATCGAATGGTTCTTAATTATCGTAGTTTTACTTTCATATTATACTTGAAAGTTATAGTTTGTTCATGGCATGCTCAGTACAATGATAAAAATGTGTTGAACGTTTCACGACGATATTTAGCGGTGAAGATGCGATACACGTGAGCTACATAATTCATCGACCAGTACACGGCAGCAGACATATCTTGCTGTCAAACAATGGCGAAAAGTATAAAGCAGAGAAAATCTTCTGCTCTGACATAATAAAACGAAGTGACTGCTCACATTTTTGGTGATTCATGAGTATTAAGAAAAATGTTAAGCAAGATAAAATTTGTTGACTAAAATACAACGATGTTTGTATGTGAAAAAATATGAATATTTATTGATACATGTTGTGTCACTTTTGTGTTTAATTCATTATTCAACATTTTTCTTGTTCACTTATGTGGATTTTAATTTGACTTTCAAATGCAATAAATTGAACTATTCTAATTCACCAATAAATAAACAGTACTTTTCGAAAAATAATGCACGAAGACTCATTGGTGTAGGTGTGTATTTTAATTTCGTTTTCACTGAACTACAAGGTACAAAATATACGGGTATGGAAATGGTTTTTGGAATGGATATTCCATGAGAAATAAATCACGACTGCTGATCCAAATCTAACAATGCATTTTCAAAAAGTATCATATATTATACAATTTTATCTCAAAATAATCGATAATTCGACTACAAATGAAAGGAAGTTAATAATAATTAGCGTACTTGTTTGAGTTAAACGTGAAAGTTGGCTTGATATTAAATCAATAAATCAATATTGTAAATGATGCAGCTTTTGAATAGGTATACAATTTGTTTTCATTCATGTAATATTAATTTCCATCATTGTTGATATTAAAAAAGCATTTTACAAATCTTGAAAAATAATTTTAATTAGATAGATAAGTTATAGTGATTAAAAATGTTTTTTTGGAAATATAATGGCATTATTTATTCTCATATAATTTTAATGAAAACACCTTTGCATGATATTAATACATGTAGATGACTTCATTAAATTCCAACTTAAATAAATTCTAACTACAGCATTACGTTGAATAAGTTCGTTTAACAAGCTGTTGAATGTTAGTATTTTCGTAGTATTTATTACTATCTATGTTACTTTGGTACACTGTCTCGAACAAAACAACATAATCCTTAAAATAATTCTCATTATATATTTCAGTTCTTACAAAATGTATCTTCAAGACAAGATAAGTTAATATTTGACATGACTCAAGCTTTGTTCATATTTGGCAAAGGATCGGAAATAACTTTGTCATTCTTGTAGACAAGTTTATCTTATATATATTCCTTGTGACTTTATAAACATAAATTTGGACGAAATTTCGTTTTTAATAATATTTTACAAAATGATAAAAACAAATAAGTAAAAAAACAAATGTGTATAATATTAAAAATTCTTCGAAAAATTCTGCTGAATAAGTTTGAGCAAAAAATGAAGTCTTGGAAGTTCCGTCATAAAATGAATATTAGACCCTGCTTAATGCGGCGAAATTTACCGACGTATATAGAATCAAACTTCGTCAAGTTAAATTAGTTTTCTTCAAAATTATTATAAAGATCGAATTTAATTAAATAAATGAATTTCAAGCTATGATTTTAATATACCATTTGATGGAGACTTTCATATGATGCAAAAATATGAAAATAGTTGCGTGAAAATATAATACTTCAAATTTTATGATACTTTACAATGTATATTTTTTGAGCGAATCTACATGAATTTCACGACACAAAATTTTAATATCGCGTAACATCAATTTTTGTCATGTTTTTGCGTAGGTTGAAATTATTAAACGACAAGTTTCCAATTTAAAATTTATAACATTTTTTTCAGTTTTATAACTTCAAGGTGAAATGTATAATAAAACGATTGTCTTTATTGGATGTATATTGTAATCTTTGAAATATCATGTAAAGGTTGAAGCCTCTTATATACTATTCGCACATTCTGCAAAATTTATTGTAATTGTTTTATTGCACTTAATAAAGTGTTTCATTACTTTCAGGTTATTTTTCAATTAGATTTATATAGAAAATCTAGCAATTAAAAGAATACAGATACTAAACAAAAGGCAAATAATATAAAAATGTATTTGCTAAAATTGTTTAGTTAAATTAAATGATGTTTCATAATTTACTTTTATAACACTGTAAAACTTCTATTTTTTGAAACGTTCTGCAAGAATTAAACGTTCTACATAGAACGTATACAAGTGTTTTTAATGTTTAAAATGTTTTTTTGGAAATGCATTATACGTTTTCTTAGAGAAAACACTTTAAAACGTTCTAAAAAAGCTTCAAAACCGTTCTGATCAGAACGTTTGTATTTACAGTGAATAAGATTCATAACACTTATGTTTCATAACAATCATCATTTAATATTATAACATTATGTTTTTATCGAAATCCTGACATTTAAGTTAAGAGAAAACTATTTTTACCTCTAAAACCTAAAAACTGAATTTTAAACTTCTATCTAATCTCTTTGTATAACGAGATTTAGTATTATACAATTTCTGACATATTCTTATAAATTATTTGATCTTCATACTGAATTTATTCAGCTTCGCGTGAAATACTGTTTAATTATTTCGTATAATTATTTTGGAAAAGCAGAAATAATCTTCAGCCATCTAAATTTTAATTGTACTTTCGGCTATAAAATTATAATTACGATGTTGCATGATTTAAATTTATTTTAATTTTAATTTTACCTTTTGAAATTTTTTGTATTATTATTATTATTTTCTCATGTAGAGTTTTTGAATTAACTTGTTAAAAAGTAACATAAAAAGTAATGCATTATTATTCTTTTAAAGTAACTGTTACGGTAACGCGTTACATTTATTTTGTAACGGTCCAAACTATATGGTAAAAACCATACGTTTGTGTCCAACGCAGCTTCTTTGAAACTTTTAGTTCTCTATTTGTTGCTCACAGAGAGGATCTTGTTACATTCTGAAGTCAATTTTAGTCTTCTTCGTAACTTCGAATTCAATCGCTTCGTCAATGTGAATGTTCTGCGCAGTTGCATTCGCGAATTTTCCTTTCATATAAGACGAAAAATCAACATAGAAAATGTGGATTTAAACGAAAATGAAAACAAAACGAAATGCATTATTACTAAAAAGTATCACATCGCCGAAGAAAAACATTTTGTTTCAAAGACGCCTTTTGGTCAACTGATTCGACGTTAATTAATGTTTAAAGTTTTTTAACTGTTTTGATATCAGCGTTCAGAAAATACTATTAAATTACAAACTATTGAATTACATGTTATAGGTAATATTGATATATAATATGATCATATTTTGTTATTTCTATTACAATCTTGTTTCAAGGGATGTTATATATTTTTTTGTAAAAAGTGATTTTTTGAAGAGAAATTCAGTTCTACGAAAGATATTTTTCTCTGCTCTCTGATTTTTCGCGAGATATTCTTTGAAATGTCAGAATTTTAAATACATCGAACCTTCGGGTACAGTATGCAGCAAAAAATAATAAAATGTAATAATAGAACAACTTAATTTATAAAAACTTATGTGAATCCTCAATCATCTTAGGAAAATATCTAATTTAAACATTATTAGTACATCTGATATTCGGCAAAAGTTACAAAGTAAACAAATATAACAGATTTAATACTGACATCTCTATTTCATTTGCATTGTAACTGAGTTCAAATATTACTTCAGACCTTACAAACTTTGTTATATATAACCGATTTTCTGACTTTATAAACTTTGACAAATTCAGAACTAAGTAACCTTTTATCAATTCAGTAAATTTGCTATCAATAGCTGGCTTTAACAATTTGATTAATAAGTCTGATATTTGTTCACTTGAGTCAAAAGTTTACTTTCTAATCAACTGCAGTTGTCTTTATTCATGAAATGACATTAGTGTTAAAGACAGTTAGCATAATGACTTACAAGATTTACTGCTCAGAAACTAAATTTGATTAACCGGCTTATCGTCATGCTTTGGAATATTGGTTGTATTTACATTCCACTTTTCAGCAGCAATATTATTTTTGTTGAGATATTTTTTTCTCAAGATTAACAATACATGTATCTAATCTTAATGCTTATAAAACATACATTCAGAATGATTCTCCAGAAAACTTATTTAAAGTTAATGTGCTTCGGACCGACCAATGACGGTTATATACCACTGATGCTTTTTCTCTCACATTGGCAAAAGTGCGCTATTGCCGTGAAAGACGCCACTAAGCACATCTAATGGGATTTTATAGAAACACGGAAATGAGCCACCGCAAACGGTATTAACAACATTGCTACAAATGTATTTACATTTTACAAAGCTTCATGCGACGACTGCCAGTGACGTTGACTGCCATCACTTAATATGATTATTCAAATTTATTTTAGATGCCAACCCAAGTGAATACGGAAATTGCATCGTCCAGTATCTCACACTGATATCGACTTGTTATATTGAAATGTTATTTTCAAGATAAGGCAACGATTTTAATATCAAAAGACGAACTTAAACGAAATTCAATTTAACATTAACGTCAACGACGGTCGAATCATTTCAAATATTAAGGTGATATCTCGGTCCCATAAGAACAAACAGGATAAAGTTAAAGGTGAATCGATTAGTGCAAGAAAGATAACGTAAATTCGATGAAGATATCTGCTTGACGCTGTCGTTTCTGAAAATGCGAAACAATTTGGTGCACTTTTTTTTAACTTTCGTCTGCATGTAAATGATTAAATAATGGATTTAACATAATGGAGAAATGATAGAAAGGTAGACAGATAAAACATGACAATGGTAGATGGTGCAGAAAAAAACTTAAATTGATGTATTTGGCATATACATTGCACGAGTGGTCATGAAAGTTTACCGATAAAATGTAGTTGAGAGTATAAAACGTTAATTATTCATAACAACATTTCTCAGCTAAAACGCAATCATTTATTCGTTACCGTCAGACTTGGATTTTACGTTTCAATTTATGGACCAATTTATGGCGAATAAATTTGCAGCACGAATGAAACTGACTGTGGACAAGTTATCATCATTAATACATAAGTTAACATTTTAAAAACAAATGGCACAGAAAAATAAATATGCATGTAAAAGTTTCATCGTACTTGGCATATAAAAATTACTGCTATATTTATATTTTCTTTTTTTATTTATTAATTTTTATGTGTTTAAAATCTTATTTAGTTGAGATTATAGTTGTATCATAATGATAGGATTATGAGTGAATTTATCACATCTGATGAAGGCAAGCCTTTCGTAAATTTCATATATAAAGTAAAATTGATGTATGTTTGGGATTATGAGTAAGATAACCCGGGATAATTATTTATTTTATACGATGGTTCATTAAGCATTCTCGTTAGGACTAAGAGGATGGCTTTTATGAGATGAATTATGCACGTGTTAGTGCACGCGATGTGAACTTGGCTCTTTTATCAGTTTCTCTGTCCACTTGAACGGCATTCGAGAGATTCTTGAAGCTTATATACTTTACCTTTCTACTCGGATCAATTCTATTTCGTTTGTATTCATTTGGCTTGCTATATAACTTCATCTTGTTTCGCTACATAAATGATCAAATAAGCTTCGCTTATTTATTTTGAACTCAACAGAAAAATAAAGTTTGTTCAAAAATCCACAAATTACTGATCAAATACTTCGAATTTTTTTCCCTTTGTTTGAAGTAGTTCTTTTTATTTTATAAATATATTGTTAACAATAATTTATTGATTATTTTGTCTCATTCAAACAAATAAATTAAGTTATACGTTACAATGAAAAAAACTGTCCAACACTTAAGGTTTGGGGTTTGTTGAAAATTGTTTTTGCTTTAGTGGAAATATCAACTTGTAGTTCTCGCCCATGAAGCCAATATTGATTTACATTTTAAACGACGTTTAGAAAACAAGTCACTGACCTTTTTAACTTCGTCAAACTTGTTTATAATTGTAAACCATTTCTGACACCAACAAACTACCGGTGAATTCAAAACTCTATAATTTTTCCGCTCTAAACTTATAACTTCTATAATATCACAGTATTATTATAATTCTTTTCTTTTTTATTTTTTAGAAAAAAAAAGTTATATGCACCAGTTGAACTTTCTATTAATGAAAATTCGGTTTCTGGCAGAATCAATTTAGAACTTTCTTGGATTTGATCATTTTTCGAGTCATGAATACTGGCTGTCCGTACGATTCAAGAAGAATCAACATAATTTTCCGAATACTAAAAGCTAGCGGAGAACTGTACCTTCTAACTAATCTCTCTTTTCTTAGTTCAGTCTTTTTCACAGAATTGTCACTTTATTCAACTATTGAACTATTCTTTTGAGAAAGAAAGCATTTAATAACCTTTAATATTGAACTCATTTTTTTTATAACAAGATATCTTTGACTAGCTTAGAAATACTTATTTGAAAAAAATAATTTTAAAAGAAAAACATAAAACTTATTTAAATTTAAAAATATAATAATTATATAAATGTTGTATTTTTCAGAAAATAAAATCTCAATTTTAAGTGATAATAAAAGTTACAATAAATGCAAATTATTGACTATTCATTTAGTTAAAATTTCACAATAACTTATAATAATAATTAGTCTTTTCAATGTCCAACTGATAATACATTAAAATGAATTATTTTTTAAGTACCCACAGCCCTTTAGAATTACCAGCAATATATTTGTTTGGATTGATAATTTGCTGAACCTTAAGTGGTGAACTAATAGTTTTCGGTGGTATTTGTAACAGGGGATTACCAATGTTGAGCATTCGTTAACGGTGCATAAATTGACGGTAATTTTCACCGATTTGGACAGACGTGCGCGTGTTCAGCTTAAGAAAATACGCCGCTTCCGAAGCGGAACATTAAAACGTTGATATATTGCCATCAGATGCTCGATCGACGTCACGGCTCGCGGTCGAAAGCAAAATTTACGATTTCAGGATTGTATCTCGGCTATTATTGTAATAAACTTCCGCAGCGTACAAAATCCAAGTTTTCCCTCCCTACTTTTATTTATCCCTATCTTTTTGTACAACCCAATCACAAGACTACGTTTTGTCAAACAAACATTAAATATTACTATCGCATAATAATCCCACTTCTGGGGTAGTTTGCACAAAATTTTATGAATTCCACGAAGTTTGCCAGTTATGAGAAGGAATGCAAATATCCCGGGTAATCGATACGATCTTTTCATTATGACATCATACGCCGGTACTTTGAGTGTACTCGAAGAATTTTAATTGCAATTTGATGTTCAGTACTTTTCATGTTCGCAAGATTTGTTCACTACACAATTGTGTAAAATGAAAATTACTAAATAAACAATCTATGTTTCCGTAATGTGAACAGCACAGATTTATTATCAAAGTTCAGAAGTTTAAACATAAATTGTAAATGAAACGTCAGAGTTATTAAAAATAATGAATAATTTTTAATAACAAATAAAATACGTACTTTTTGATTACTTTGCCTTTTTAATAAGAAAATTTATTTACGAGAGTATAATTATAATTTAATAGTAAAATACATTCGCTCTTTTTCATTGTTGATACTTGTTAGTTTGGGCAAAATTTATATGTACGAGAATAAAGAAGATAAAGAAAACGATGTTATATATCAGTCAATATCCTTGTACTATGAACTCCCTTTACGAGGTACTTGTGCGCATCCCAATGTACTCCACAATACCGAAAGATTGCACATTTTCAAACATGCTGACCTCAGTCAAAGTTATTACGAACAATTATCCGTTTAATTTCGGTTCCTTTCCTCACTTATTTATGATAAATACTACAAATAATAATCTGAACTAAAATGCCGTAATAAAAGTAAGATTAAAAAGAAAGTAATCGCAATCATATTGAAATTAAAATTCATAATAAATTGACTATTATTTATTTGATACTTTTTTATGCCTTTTATCTATTTTTTCTATATATATTTCGACATTTTATATGATAGTTATTAATATTTCATATACGAGTTTGAATTTAAATTTCTCATAGCGTGTCGAATTTTGAACCACAATTGAATTCAAAATGAAACGGAATTCATTTGTCCGTAAATCGAAAAGTCCAAAGTAAAAGTGTTCAAGTTTCTGTATGAATGTGATCCTATGCATTGGTGGTTCACGCGCAGATAGTAAATATACGACAAAAAAACGCATCTAGGGGTATTATGCGGGAAGAATGTTGATAAATATTCATGAGTTTAATGCTTGGTAGGATGCGGCTGCACGTGTTACACTGAAGCTTTCGGTAAATGTAAAACATTAAACCGCAGAATTTCGAATATCAAGCTTCAATGCACTGATTTGATCTAACAAAATTTAGGAACGAATTCGTACAGTTTGTGTGTGCGAATTTGATCCCACGGGAAACTTCAAATGCAACCTTGCTATACATTCATGTTGTGTGTTTTATCGTTACGTCTGATATCCTGACAATTTGTCAAGTGATTAACTTAATTACGTCAGTTTGTTGACTCACGGAATTTTTTATCGTGTCGAGACATCATGTGTCAATGCGCTTGAAAGCGTAAAACCTCTCTAAATAGATAATCTCAAATAACAATAAAATACAATAATTGTAATTAATAGACTGTGAAGATAATTAATGAAAAATTCTTAAAAATTTGAAAAGCCAATCCTTCTTATATCTTAGTTTTTCTACAATTTAATTCTTTAGATAAATTTACAGAACAAATGTGACAATTTTATCAATTTTGCTGATTTAAAGTTTGCAATGAGGAGTCTTATGATTGCACAAATACATTTTGATTTTAAAATAGATATAAATAGATTTACACACAGAGTTTTATTTAGTACGTAAATTATCGTATTAATTATTAAATGGAAATTCCCGAAACATAATTATTAGCTTTTCTGAAGAATAATAATCGCAAATTCCGACATGTCTACTAAAATTTAATTATTAATGAAAGAAAAATTAATATACAAATATTGAATATCGTAGTAATGTTAAAATACGAAAGTACGATAACACAAAGTATAAAAGTAAAAGATTTTTGATATATTTAAATTAATTACGTTATAATTATTAAAATGTACTATTAATGAAATATTTGTTATCAGTAATAAAAATCTCATTAATTTAATTTGAGTACTTCATGAAATAACATTAACTCGAAAGAATTCAAATTTCAAATCAATTAATTTATATAACAAGTTAATATGATGAAATATTTAGACGCCAACTTGAATTACATATCGTTTTATGAAATAAAACAGTAATAAAGTGCATTTCGTGGATTCTATCTTATCAAAGTTTTACCAATATATATATCATATTTTACCATCAATTATTGAATGTCATATCAGTTTGCTTAAATCCCTTATTATTTTAGACTTTTATATCGAAACATACATAATAAAAGTTTCTGCAAACAAGATAATTTTGTCTAACTTCAATCTCTACAAACAGGTGTATTTCTATATAAGTATTTATATATATAATATATATGGATATAAGCAGAGAATAAATGTAAGGAAAGTAAATATCACAGCATCAGAGTAGTGAAATGAATGTTTCACGATTAACGATCGTGTTGTATTTAAGTGAAAGATTGGAAGTATAATCTCATGCTACTTTCATGTCTACTTGGATGTAGCGTGAATTAAAAGGTTAGGCATCTAATGAACAATTACCTCTACTCTGCTCACACTCACAGGCGTGGATGATCACTACCATAGTAATACTTTAAACGGTATATAAAGCCGAAAAACAATAACATAAAATTCATCAATGTAAAGTACATTTGAATATATTTCACTTACGGATATCAATCGTAATACGAACAGGTCCAGGTTGATAGCCAGTTGACGCGTGTCATACGGAAATTTTGCGAGAGATACGGAATTATCAGTGTCGATGCAAGACACGAAACAGAAAAAGAGAAGAAAAAGATTTGTGAACAAATTGCAAATTATATTACAGCTAAATTTAGGTAAATTAAATAATACCGAAAAACAAATTTCTACTTTGCATTTTGACGTCGAAAACTTCTTAAACATTTTGGTAATATACGCAGATGAAAATAAAATTTAACAAAATATTGACAGTTTTTATTAATTAAATTTTTTTGTTGCAAAATCCGGTGAAATAGTTTAAAACAGTTATAAAAATGACAATTTTTAATTGCTTTTAAAGACACATTTTGTACGCTGCAATTTGAACGATTTTTTAATCGAAAACACTTGTTTTTGTGTATATTCCTTTAATATCAAATGCTAAAACACGTGCTGTTACTAAATGTTTAATCAATGAAATAAATTAATAAGAAACCGTATATCTTGATATTGAATGCAACGAAATAAATAATTCAGTAAAGATTGGATTTCGTGTTTTTGCTGTTACTACGTAATTCTTCTTCTTGATTAAATGGAGCAAAAAATCAATTATATCTGCGCGAGTAAAGTTATCATTTGAGAATCCGAATCAAATAATGTTAATAAAATGTTCAAAGTAGTTAATATTATTAAGGAGGTTCTTTACAATTTTCAAAATGTAGAAAAATACTTGAAATTTTGAGGGATAGTTTATTTTAATATTTACAGTACGTATGCATTTTTTCAGATTTTTTGTCTGTGTCATTAATGGGAAAAATGTAATTGAAAATCACAGTTTTTACATTTCTTCTTATGGAGTTAATGAAAATTAATGCATTATTTGTTTAAAAACTTAAGGAACAAATGTAGAAAACTGGACAAAAAACATATTAAAATGTGCAGTGATGTGTAAGAAACATTTTCATTGTAGTTATAAATAATTTGTCTGTGTCGTTAATTCAAAAACACTAATT
>JABFPJ010003158.1:0-16944 GCA_022817425.1 Gryon sp. ZL-2020 | reverse complement strand
TAGGCCCTCCTTTGGTATTTTGTTTTGTACGAAGTATTTATTCTCACATGTGCATCGAAAAGACAGCTTTTCTTTCCTCAAAAGTAGGGCGGGCGGAAGGGGGATGATATAAGGAAGTCATAGGTAGATTATAGAGGTAATAGGAGGGGTTCATACAGCGTCCATACACCGTCCATACGAGTATGTCGGGTGGAACTAGGGATTTAGTTAGGACACGGTCATAGGGAAGGGATCACAGGGTTTTGCATTATATATTTTTGAAGACGAGTGTATCAATCTCACATCGAAAATATTACTTTCGACACTTGGGGAGGGAAAGTAGCGTTTTCCTCCCTAGTTGTGGAATATGCTATTCTCCCCTGGTAACGAATAAAAGCGATACAAGATTTTGTGGCAATGTGTTTTCTCCGCACAAATTCGACCAAAGAAGCTGCTGCGATTGATCATGCCTTACCCGGTCGTCAAATGCATTGCACGTCATTGTGACTTGTGTATGGAAATTTTGAACGCCATTTCAGGCAATAAGAAAACGGCTTTCTTGCGAAACATACAACAAAATGCGCTCGTAATAGCCGTTCATTTTTTCATGAGATTTAGTTTAGAAATATTTACGTTATATTATTATTTACTTTTGTTTATAATTATTATTAAAAATATTTATTTAGTATTAAGAACTTCTTTATAATGTTATTGAAAAATTATCAAAAATTCACAATATATAAATATCGAAATCTTTCCAAATAAGACACGTTTTTTGCAATGATATTAACAGCTTGGCACATTTCCAACTCTATTTTTGTAATAATCTATAAAATTTGTATTATAAATTCAGTTTACAAATAAATAATATAATTCCCTGATTTCATCGTACGAAATCTGTTTAGAAATCAAAAAAAGTATTTTCCAGTAATTACATTTTATTGCAAACAACATATTTCAATATTCTCTATATAGCCACATAGAAACACTACGCTTAACTTTCATGATCCCAAAGTGATTAATCCACGATACGCATTTATGCAGCAATAAATGTAACAACGCATGTAAACATAATTGCGTAAATTGGTTTCATCTACAATTAATTACACAATACAAATATGTTAATGGTTATACCTGCATACATTTGAACAGACCGAATTTCTTATTCCCCAGTCGACGTGTCGATTATTCTAATTAAATTAATACATTGAAATCGGGCCTCGTCGGTATTTTTGATGACATTGTTGCGCGGAACCTGCGAATCATAAAAGTCGATTAACCTTTCGCACGGCTTTCTCAACTCGTGATGATAAAAAGCCGCTGTTATAAGCAACAACAAAGAGACGTTGATTCGCTCGCTAAATGAACAGTGTGACTTGTTAATGTCGACTATGAAAGTATCTTTTCAGGTTCGAGCAATGCGTGTACCTGTTGTGTTAATCCTTCTTCTGCGTGTGTGGCTGAGTCGAAACTTTAAAAGAAACTGAAGTAGACTAATAGTGGTATCAGATTTCGACGACAGCATCTGAAACATCGCAATTTCGTATATATCTCTCGTATATATACACACGCGCTATGATACATTTTCAGCAATTTTTCTCGCGAAACAGACTCTCTCATATTCTCGATGAAAAATGTGCGATTGTGTACTTTTTACAATCGCACATTTCTCGAGTTTTTGCCTCGTTTTATTGCCGCCATAATAAACAATCCACCATCGCACAGAGGAACATTTATAAAGTATTTTTTTGTTGTAATAATTTCACTTTACGATTATTATATTTACATCTGCCTTGCCACTGACAAATGTTGATTATCGTAAATGCAAGTTCATTTCTTATACGTCACAATAAAAATGTATGGAAATGAGAGTAACTTGAAAACAAATTAAATAATTTGATGAAGATTTAAGTTGTGTTTCCAAATGATACTCATTACAATTCTGAAAAATGTTAATTTGGTACATTAATTAACGTCACAGTATCACCTTGTTAGTCAACATTTTTCTTTTAAGAGGACAAACAAAAAATAAAGGAAAAATGTTGACTGAACCGTTGACTGTTAATTATTTGAACGTTCGGTACTTTTGATAAATCTTATCTGTGGAATCGCGTTATTTTAAAAAGAATTCAATGCTTTGAAAACAAAATGTTCTGATTATTCTATTACTTATCATCGCACTAATTACACGCCAGGTAAATTATCTGCACTTGTATTAGTTGGTGTTAAGAGTCCTTTCGCCGTTTAACGGTATAAATATATCCACAAAGCAATTAAACAACAATAAACCCGTCATTGTGAGTTAATGTTGCAAATTTCGGCTTTAAATGAAAAAAAAAAAAGTTGAATGATGTGAATGCAATCTCCGACGATTTGTTTCAAAGTGGTTTTTTTTATTATTGATTAAACAAACAATTGGGACCGTTATTTTTCACGGGTATCGGTTATTTAGAAAATTACTTTGTGGGTAAAGGAGCCGTTTTGTTCGCCGAGTGTCCTCTTAGAATTCTTCCCTTCGTCTTTTATGAACAAACGATGAACCTGACGCGACGATTCGACTGAATAGTTTATTACTGATTTTGCGAGCACCTTAGTAGAAAAGAACAGCTTGTGGGCCCATCATATCCGGCCCCTCTCACTTTTCTGTTTGTCTAAAGCGAGACAAGTGCCTGCTGAGCCGCCGGTATTGTTGTTCTTTCGAGAAAATTGAACATTCCGAAATGACAATATTCAGTATGTCTCGGTAATGATACTAGTCTCTGCCCATTGTTTCTCTCGTATACTTTTTTTTGCTTCGTAATGCACATAAACAAATGTTCATTGAAAATAACGGATTACTGAAATAATATGAGAAAAAGGTGCATGAAAATATTTTGAATTTCAAGAGAAAAGACTTTTTAATCATTTTAATATACGTTTAAGATTTCAAAAATGCATTTTATCGACTGCCAAAATGAATGTTGAAAATGTTGGAAAAGTAACTTAAGTTAAGAGTTGTAAAGTTACTTATGAAAAAATGGATTTCTTTAAAAAAATAATTCATATGTTTTAACGTTTTATCTTCAAAATTATAGGATCTTTAAAATGTAAGAACATTGCTGCTTTGATGTAAAAAAATGTTCAACGAAAATCTGATGTTAAAAGTTCGTGGAAAAATTATTAACACTTATTATCTATTTTTTTTCTTTTATAATTAAAAACTTCTGCTGCATTACACTGAAAAATTGCATTACATTGTTTTTGTTAGAAATTTCCCGTTGTCTGAAATCATGAAAATATTTTTATTCTATCGGAAAACCTGCTTCACTAAATATGTAAAATGAATATCGAGATGAAAATTGTAAGAAAATATTTCAATGATAGGATTTGTTGTGATAGAACAAAATAAATGTAATAACGAAAACAATTTCAGCTCTGTTTGTATGACTTATGTATATTAAATATATGTATATTAATTTATTCAATAATAGTTTATTAAATGAATAAATATATAAATATTTATTTTGTAATATAAAGTAAACACGATTTAAATGAATACGAAGTTCTAAATATTCAAACAATTTAAACGCAAATGAAAAAGACCCATAAACTTTCACTGATACAAATAATTAATTCACTGTACATAATAATTTTAAATACCGTTTTCAACCACATAGGTCAAATTACGGAATTCATGAAACTGAACTCATTTGTATATCTAATGTGTCATCATTGTTTTTCGTTATTTTTAAATATGAATATTTATGCATCAAACGTGTTAAATTTTTCAAATAATTTATAGATTAAATATCTGTATTCATTAAATGTAATAGGCATTTTCATTTTATATTACAAATATAAATTACTTTAAGAAATTAATTTTCACTTAATATATAGTTTCTATAAAATAACAGTCATCCACATGATTTTTGTGTTTAAAATTTATTTCGACAGTTGAAAATACATAAATAAACATTGTTTTTATTCTATTCTAAAGCGTACGGAAAGCCCTTTTGAGTTAAAAGGTATGGTCTGAGGAATTCCTGAAGAATGAAGAATTACGCGTAGTATAATTGCAAATAGTTGGCTGACCGTTATGAGAAGTCGCTAGTGTTAAAGTCACTTCTGTTCTTTGCGGCATAACGCTTTTGAAGCATTCAGAAACAGGTAGTCGGCCGACTCGAAACACTGGTCATTTTCCTCAAAGAAAGGAAAAGCGTTACCAACTTTTACCTGTCGGTGACGACGTTTGTCATTGATGATTTTTTACACATCACAAGTCGAACTAGTCGATGAGATTTCAAAAACTTAAACGTATTAATTTGAATACAAGGGAGGCGAACAAATTTTTCACGAGCTAAACTAAAAGGTATTATTGTAAGCTATAAATTAGACAAGTGAGATAAAATTTGAGAATGAAAAAAAGTAAATTGCCGGCTTACTAGGAAAAGACAAAATAACGAAAAAGATGAATGAAAATTACGGTTTGTTCATGAATGTCGTAAATTTTGTGGCGAGACTGTGGAAGATTTTTAGATATAAACAAAAAAAGACATAATTTTATAAGTAATTTTAATTTTAATGCACATTTAATGAATTCTTTCGTGTAAGACACAAAATTTAATGACGATGAAATTTAAAATGCGACAGATTCGTTGACTTATTAAAATTTGATGATGTCATAAATTATTAACTGACATCATAGAACAGGTATAAGATTTAAGGATACCATTACGTAACTCAAAAATTACTTTCATTTTCTGTTTGCTTTCATTAGGATTAATTTTGACAAAAGTAATTTCTCTTTTCATATATTAATTAACATATATAGCAAAATTATAAATAAATAAAATTCATTAAATTACGGTTTATAACACAATGTTACACTTAAAATTCATTATTCACATTATTTTGACATAAATGAAGAAAAAAAACAACATACACTATGAATAATTCAAAGTGAAGTTACTTTCTTCGTTCATTAATCTTCGTCAGTTGTTGTATTTTTAATAAAAACTTTTTTGTGTAAACGTGTTAATGGCTACTAAATGCTGAGTACTTCTCTCGAGGACCCTTTGGCGCGTGCCTTCAATGTAACACGATACTGCTTATGTTCCCACGAATACTTTTATTATCACAAAATGAAATGTTCGAGTGCATAATAACACGTAAAAGAAGAACTAAAACATTCCTCTTAAACATAATGTGTAGTTTATAAATCAGATAATTCCATTTTAACCTTGTCGAAATATATTTTTTAATAAAAACAATGTTTTTTTTATTCTCTTATTTCTTATTGTTTAAAAGAGATCATTTTTATTAAAGTAACTAATCTATTTATTGTTTCAAAAATAATTATTGATATTCTTTCATAAACTGAGTTCATTGCTAAGTTTTACTTATAACTTAAGTTTACGTAACAGCACAACAAAAATCATGTAAACATCGCAATGCATAAAACATGCAATATTAACGAACTTGGATAACACATTTTTAGCTTTTTAAGACAATTTTCAGCCACTCACGAGCAGCATTCAATCTTTAGACTTTCTTCAAAAGTTCGAAACCGGGATACAGCAGGCAGACTACAATGTTGCTGAGAATAAGCTATATATACAAAGTTGTCACAACCGTGAATTATAACTGTTATGAAATGATATACGTTATATCTTGTTTAAGTAAAAGTGATATAATGTATTTTGTATTTTCTTGAACGAAAACTCAAGCGTTATTCAGTAGTATTTGCAAGCATTTTTATTCATCTCAATAAATCAAAACATTTTATCCAACACTGACGTATTGATTAATGGGAAAAATTCACACAAATGCTTATAATTGTTGGTTTCGTTTGATTGTATTTTGACAAATTTAGTTATATGTATTTGTTATAAAAACTAAACTATTTTTTTATGTTCTTTCTTTTTCATTATTTATTTCAATAACAGCAAACAATATCACAAGAAATAGATTTTTTTTATTTCTAACTTTTTGTACTATACTCCGATTTGAGTTATCATCTGGGGACAACTTCGGAAACGTCCACTTAAGTTTCTGAGTTTCGGAACATTTTGATTGGTTGAAAATCGATTCTCGTCATATAAATAAATTCATTTCTGCGTGAAACTGAAGTGAATGATCACAACAATTCAGATGATAGGAACAGTTGTATTAGAGATATCTGCTTGAATCTAAAATGTGAGGATAAATTTAAAATTATTTTGCATCTAAAATATCATCTCAGACTATTTCTTCTCACTTTTTCGTAATATTATGACTTCCATATTGTGTCAGTCTCATATATTTTGTATTTTTTATTAGAAATACAAATACGTTTCATATATATTAATTAGTTATCCTTCAATATCATTCAGAATTACTTTCTTAGAGAAAAAAAAGAAAAAGAAGTTTGTCAAATATTTTGTCACATGAAATATAAAACAAAATAGGACACAACTTTATCATCAATCAACGGACATCCTGCAAAATATGCTTATATTTTTCCAACATTTTTTATCTCTAATTGTTACCATAGAGATGAATCTGTCATTTCAATTTTTTTCAATATAGAACATCTTTCTCTGTAAAAAACGAAACGAAAATTAGGATAAAAAAACTTGCAACAAATATAGGTAAAAAATTGATATTCACACAAACTTACATTTTCTTTCTGTAAATGAATAAAACATATAATATGTTTAGCAGATAATTTGTTCAATTTACGTGCTAATATGTCGGTCAATGTAAAAATAGCATGTATATCTACATTCATTGCTGTATCCACAATGTGATGGGTTTTGAAATGGCGACGCTTCTTTTCGGATACGACAATCTCGCGTTCGATCAAGCGCGTCGAATCTCTATCCGCGAATACGTCTCTATGATCGATAGCATAATATCCCTTCAGGGTTATCTTTTCTTTCGGCATTGCGGTCATTTCGCTTTAGTACCAGTACTCCCAAGGGAGTCCGTGAGTATTGAGCGCGCTATCACGACCTATATATGTGCGACATTTTGTCCACGTATATAGACGTAGCACGCCGCGCGAGCTCTCGTTTTTGTTTTACGTACGAACAAAATGACTGCTATTTTCGTACACTGAAATACGACGCGTGTGATGTATCATAAGTCAAAAGTTCCCATAATGCGAATAATAAAAAAAATTATGCCGGATATAACAAACGAAAGTTGAAAATATGTGATTCGATAGATCGAAATCAAGATTTTTTATTTTGCAACAATTATAGAAAATTATTCATAATAATTAATCACGTTTATCTGACAAGAGAAAAAGAAATCATGAAAAATCATGAAGAGAGTATATATAAAATTAATAAAATCAGCCGTGGGATATTGTGATGTTGAACTATAAACTAAGACGTTTCTATGAAAGCGCGTTCTGATGGTGACGGCCTAACCGAAGCTGCGTGTAATGAAAATTTGCAAAAATAATGAGTGTTTTTGCATGAAAATATGCCTTAACGATTCTTTACAATCAGACAACTATTTCAAAACAAATTCAAATTCATTGTTTTTACTTCATCCCAGGAACTTTTGCTTTTGCATTTTTAGTTTGCAAAAAAGTTTATGTCAGTTTCGCAACTTTGCAGAAAGAGTTAATTCGTTTTAAATATGTTTTGCAAAAAAAGTCCCATTTACAGTAAACAATGACGCATAAATATTAATTAAAACTCGTTTTTCATCAACGTCTTTTGCGTTAGAATTACATGCATGACCTATTTGCCAACCTTTTTTATTAATACCGTTTTTTTCAGTATCTTATGTTCACCATATAACTTTTATTTTCAAAGTGTTTTGCAAGAATGTTTCAAAGTATTTGAAACATTTGTAAAACGCTTTAATGATAATAATTTTTTTAGATTGTATTTAACGCGACGATTTCGTAGACCGTAAAGTTGTGGAATTTTATATTTTCATTATGGAAGCAATTTCTGATTGTGCCAATGACTCGGTTGAAATGTCACTATACTCATGTTTGCTCTTATCTTTTCTTTACGTCGACAGCAATTTAGGCGATGAACGATTAAAAATATAGTCGAGTTCCTTGGTCAGATCACGCACTTACTCCCTTAACTACCGACATCCCTCGAGAAACGGCAAAATGGCGTGTTAGTGGAGAAAGAAACACATGTTCGAGAAAACGTGATGCGATTGCAGGAATCACTTGCATCCGTCATAAAGCGAGATTACATGGTTCCTCGTAAAGCGTGCGACTTTTCATTTGTGAAATGAGCAAAGCGACGCACCAGTCCGTATGAGTCTTTTGTGCATTTTTTACACTCATTAGGACTTTTGCATGGTGCAATTGTGTACATTTAATTTTTTATGCATTTTTCGAATAACGAACTCAAATGGATTTCCATTTTTTATGCTTATTTATGAAATAGTATTTTAATTCCACTTTCTATAATACTTTTTTATACTTTTTATCAGAATTCCAATAATAATATTAAAGGGACATTTATAAATAAATATAGAGGAAACAATTGCTTATTTAAAGATACGCAACATTAAAGTATTAAAATAAAGTTTTTAAATAAATAAAATATCACAGTTTGTAAGATCGTCGTTTTTATACATTTATCATGAAAATAGAAAAGTTACGTGGACTTAAATATATTATTTTATATTTATAAATAAATTATATTTATAAATAAATTATATTTTGCTATAAAATGTGGTAAACGTTTTACAAAAAATTGAATTATCATTTCGTTCCAAATCATCATTATCATCAATCAACATATATAAAAGTAATACAGCATTTACTTTTCCATTTTTTAAGAATAAAACTTAGATAAATATTGAACATACTTTTTCTTAACATTAAATTCATGTAATACTTTTTTTTGTATCACAACTTGAATCCAAATACAATTTCATAAACTTTATCAGTCAACTTTTACGGTATATTGATTAATTAAACAAGTATAAAACCTTAACGTTATCGTTATAAGACTTCTTCCTTTAAAATAAACTTTATTTTCATGTTAATATTTGTTTTATTTGTTATTTTCTGGTGTAAAGAAAATTGCATTAAACGCACTGAAATTTCAATAATAATTACAAAAATAATAACTTAAGCACCATGAAATATAAGTATGCTATTAATAATGAGGATGAAGAAATATAAGAAAGAGCGCAATATAAAAAAATGTGCAAAAAGTGAAGCTCAAAAAGCGAAAAAACACTTTGGCGAAGAGCGTAATGACTATTATTTAAGTCGCAAATTTCACGGCTTGAAAAGAGCGAGCAAAAAAATAATCGGTGGCTGCTCGCGTTTACGGCTCATTCGAAACATGAATCAGTCGGCGTGGGCGGTTGCGGTGCAAAGAGAATTTTATAGTTTATTGTGTGGTAATATCTGACCGTCTATACTCTGTAATTTTTGCCCGGGCACAGTATAAATTAAATAACATCGGTTGTGTCGCGAATCGGTCCGATTCGATTTGCCTTTTTAATTAGACAAAAATACGTTTACGCTTTTAAACGCAACTGTCAACCAGCTTCCGACTGGCGTTCACGTCAAGAGGCACCGTCCAGCCACTTATTTTCAACGCGATGACGTTAAAATCTGACGAGCCGAAAACATGCAAATTTTTAATGGTAGAAACTGGTAACAGTAATTCACTGTTTAAAAAAAATACATTCATGCAAAGTGTACTTTGCATTTGAACATATCTCTTGATTACATGAAATGCGTTGTAAATTAATGCAGTTTCAAATGCAGTGTACGAATGATCTTCAATACAGATTTGTTTTATGAGTTCTCATTAACTTTTCATCATTAAAAAACAATAATTTAAAGAGCATTTCAAATGAACAACTTTTTGAATTTTTATGTTTTATATTCCCGGGATATGGTGACACATTTTGCTATGACACATCGTAACATTATCTAACCGAATTGCAAAAAGTAACTGATTTTATTCGAGAAGAAATTTAAAAATCATAATTTACTTAAAAAAAGAGAGTAAAAAACTTGTTGATTCATTC
The DNA here is from genome assembly GCA_022817425.1 of Gryon sp. ZL-2020. Taxonomy (NCBI): domain Eukaryota; kingdom Metazoa; phylum Arthropoda; class Insecta; order Hymenoptera; family Scelionidae; genus Gryon; species Gryon sp. ZL-2020. The sequence goes on along the minus strand of JABFPJ010003158.1, from coordinate 6,972 downwards.
TTATACAATTTTAATTAGATATTAAAATGCCACGATTTGTTGACAAGATTCCTAAAAGATGTGATTCCTAAAGTGTGCAAAATATTGATTGAGGTATTAACATTTCATAGCTGATGATTTTTTTATAATGAAATAAATTATTTATTATATTTAATGACATACTTCAAATGAATGTAATATAATATGTTCGAATAAAATACGAACTGGATGATGAAGACGCATCGCAAATTTTCCAGTACTTTAAGCAAATCGCTTCTCTTTTATGTAAATTTGACAAATTGAATTCACATCATGTAATATTGCCGGTTATTTTTATGCGAACAAATTGTGCCTTATGCAAACGAATACCACCGTATTTAAAGCGCTTTTCATTTCGTTGCATTTTTATTTACCTGCATTTGGTTAATTATTTTTCTTCTAAGCATACGTGTGGAGACGTGTTGAGTATGCATTTTTCGACAATTGCGTTTCTTTGTAAATATCATCAGAACACCCAAGAGTAATGTGATCATTTGATCCTCGAGTTTAAATTGAAAGTGGAGCAATTTTCCAAACAAAAACGTTTGTTAACGAGAAATTGCTTTTTGAATACATTTAAGTACCAGTTTAGCCGTTTCATTGTACGCTTAAATTGCAAATAAATAATATCATATGTCAAGTCGTGAAACAAAAAATAAAATAAAATAAAATAGAAAGAAAAGAGGGTCAAACAAGCAATAAATAAAAGCCGACGTACTTTTATCATTTTCGGAAAAATTGGATAAAATCGGTGCGAATATTGCAACAATATACACTTTCGTGCTTCTAAATGAACTGCACTCGCAACATTTAGGGTTTATACTCTATATTCGAACTACTTCGGGTACATTACGTTACGTGTTCTAAAAGTTTCAGGCAGACTGCATTTTTTGGAAATTACAAAAACGTCCAACATGACATGTAGTCATGAATACTGACGGTCTTGAAAAATCGATCCTTGAGAATTAGTCGATCGAATGTGAAAAATAATTTTTCAGTCCCTTTCATCGGATGTTGCGAAGTGTCAAATCAGTTTCAAATTTGTTTTCTTTTTTTTATTTATAATTTTACGAATATGTCAACTATAAATCACTTTATCGTTTTAAAAGGAAAACGGGTTTTTGAAAAATCATTTTTCACAATAAAAGCTCGACGTTTGTTACAGTATATGGTACTTGTTAATATGCAACGAAATAATTTGAAAACTTTTATCTTAAGAATCAGTGACATTCAACAAAATGTGAACGAAAATTATGTTTGTTTGCCAACTTTACTGTCCTTTTGTATTCCAACGTTATTGTTCAACTGACCCAATAGGGTATTAATGTGATATAAAATCTTGTCAGTGTACTGTAGCCAGAAGGTGCATTTTGCATAATTAATAAACCGATAATATAGATGCAACTGTCAAAAACATAATGAATATTATTGGTAGAACGACAGTCGCTTATCTGCTAAAGTCTAACAATGGTAAGCTGTATTCTCCTTCGGGCAAGAAGTCTCCTTTAATGGGTTTCTAAGATATGAGATAGAATTGCGTACATTCACTACAGCTCGGCATAAGCCGTATGCACGTAAATTTCAATGGCGCGCGCCGTCACACGTACTAAATAATATTGCGAGTTTGCGACTCTTGCACCGCGCAATTTTCCATATGTCTATGAACTATGAAAAAATATGCAAAATATCATGTATGACGAACTTTATAGGCGATTATTTTATTTAATTGGCATACTTAATGTCGCAATTTCTTTCAAAATGATAATAAAAGAAGATTCGTTATAATAATGATATTATTTTAATATTATGTTCTGATATTTTGCATATTTCTTCTCTTCAAGAACTATCGTATAAATTGCATTCCAATATAAAATTTAGATCCTTGCTTATATTTCAAGAATATATGAATTTAAAAGTTATCATCAAAGTTTTACTTTAGATGAAACAGTCACAATAAAATATTGTAATACAAATAAAAATATTGTAATATAATTAAGCGAAAATTCAAAAGTAAAGACCAAAGTTTTCTAATATTAATCAAGCATAATAATAGCATAAATAAATAATAATTGCTTATATAGAATTGCTGGAAAAAGTACTGCAAATTATAACTTATATGAAAAGTTAAGGCGAATAAATGTGAATAAAGATTAAAATCATAAAATATAAGAGTAGTCAATGAACAAAAAATGGACCATTTGCATAACTTTGTTTATCATGAAAAAACAAATTATTAATGTTGTGCAAAATTTTGAGAAATAAGCTTTTTATGTACATTATAAAATATAAATGTATAAAATAAATACAGAAAGCAATGTTATACAGAAGTAGTTAATGTGTTATGTATTGTCTACTAAGAATATTATTTTTCCATTTTCGCAGTATATTAATTTTCCCTTGTTGCACAGTAAAAAATTCCGACTGATTTCCATACCAAAATTAACTGGATGCATGACGCGATAAGTACATGCGCAGCTGACAACTCCAGCAACTTATCCTAATAACAAAGTACATACATACATTATTGATCAACATTCAAAGTGTTTGGATTTATTTGCGTAATTTCATCTATTTACTAATCATTTACAATTGAACGTTTCATTATTTAAGTACACCCACGTATGTTATCGTATTTGCTCTAAAGCACGTGACGAATATATATCTATCATTCCATCCGATCATTTTAATGAAAATCTCATCACTGAATAGAAGATCAAGCTCTCCAAAAAATTACCTTTTTTATTTCCACAGTTGTACACTGCAAAAAGGGATTTATCGTTTGTTCATGTATAAAAAACAATTTAGAGGATGTAATGCAAATAAACATTAAACAAATGCAAAAAAAAGACGTTGTGGTCAGTTAGAATCCGCGTTGGATGAATTTGCACAATTTGTTTTCATTTAAATTGCTTTTTCATTTAGCTTTTTTGGCATATAATCAAACGCAAGAAGACGGTAGCGTAGCGTACTTTTTTTTACACAGCTTGCGGCAGTGAAAATGAAACGTACATATATGACTCGGGGATTCTCGACTGCCAGGGCAAAATGTAACAAATTATCGTGGTAAGTGGAAGTTGCAGAAAATGCATTATCGCGACATACCAGCGAGAAACATTTTCAACCATCAGCCAGCTTGCAACTAATGTTAACCCTGAAACGAGTTGTCATACAAGAACCAACGCTTACGCTTGTCTGATTTTAATCAATTGTCGACGAAACGTACAGTCAGCTACTTAGCAAAAACCGTGTATTTTAACCGAAAACTCGTCGGGTATTTAAGATAAACGAATTTCCAACACAATTTCTTGTCATTAAATGTTCTCTCCGCGGTTTTTTTGTATACTTCCTGCTTTTCATACACAGAGGCAATGGTACTAATAAAATTAGCTATATTTACATCATATATAGTTATAATTATAGACAATTTTAAACTGTAATTGTAAATTTACAATACTTTATAGCTTTTTATTGATGATATACTTGTAAATTAAGATTTACAAGTATATCCTCAGTCAACAAAAAAGTATAGCATATTATCAAGACATTTCGTTCAGTGTTATATATTTGTAAGTACACGACAAATATGAGAAAGTGAGTCACAAAGTCAGTCTGTACACAACAGACACGATTAATTAAAAACGCATCTAGCTATATGAAAATAAATTGTAATTCATTTTTCTGATGATGAATAAGTCTAACCTTGAATTTTCGCATCCTTCGTTTTACATTGTGATTCAAATTGTATTGCGGAGCACACGTCCACTTTGTAATTGATTTTATGAGAATGAATAGACCATTGTATCATCTGCTTTGAACAACGTTCAAATCTTGACAGTAAATTCACGTTTTATGTACACAATATTAATTGCGTTGCACGTTTGTTTTATCTAATTCTAGATCGTGAGGCGCGATAATTTAACAAAAATTGTTTCCAAAATTTTTCTGCATTCTGTTAAATATAAGTAATTATTTTTACGCGTATTTTCAAAATGTAAATACGTTGGTATTTAATGATTAGGAGCAAATTAAATTGCTTATATTTATATAACGCGATAGGTCTATAATTTTTAAAAAATGTTTGTATAACATTAATGTCAGTTGTTTAATGTATTATCTACATTAAATGCTATCAAATGAAAAACAAAAATGTCCGTTTGTGTAATGAAAAGTGCATTATTCTAACAACAATAATCTTAATAAAACATGAAAAAATTGTTATCGCAACAATTCCCATAAATGTATTACTATTATAAGTAAGTAAAGCAAAATTAATTTGCTGTCTTACTTTGACGTACTTTTGTCTTGAGCTTGAGTTAACTATAAGTCATATTTTCCGGAAGAACATTTTTCTTTCAGAGTAATGCAATTTTCCATTTAATTTGCATCTACTTGTCTGTGATTATTTTTTTCGAAAATATTTCATAGAGAACAAGACAAATAAACTTAAAGTAAATCTCATGATTTATTTGTTTAATGTAAACAAAACAATTTCATGAAATGTATTTCCGTATTAGGGGACGGAATAATACCACTAAAGGATGACGAAAAACACGAAGTAGTATTTCAACTTGGCAAGGCAATGACCAAACGAATTTTAGTCCGGGATAATGTAAAAGCTTTAAGGGGTGTGTGTATGTACCAAACTTGATTCTGAAACCCATATTTCTTTTCCCCATATCGAACCGAAAGACACATCTAGATAAATGCGACAAAACGTGCCGCCGAGTAGTAACACAAAAGTTTTGACTTCCAAGCTGGGACCGGGCTACAAAAATGTCATTGAATTCTCCATTTTGAAAAATAATGTAAAACTGATTTTGCTCATTTTTTTCTCATTTAAATACTTTTTCGCCATTACTTTTTTTTCTTCTTCTTATTTTTCTTCCGAAAGTATATATTTTAAAAGTATGAAGAGAAATGACTGATATGCTAATTTGTCACAAAAGCAAGAAATGATGCAAACTTTCTTGTGGAATTACAAGCGAGTTTTCAAAGTCGACAAAACAAAGTCCACAGTAAATTTCTCATTGTCTTTTTCCGAGTGTGTATTATGCATAACAACAAAATGCGGAAAAAATGGCTCGGCTTGTCATATAGAAGAAACACTTTTTTTTCGACTAGCTGGACACAAGACAAAGTTGTTTGAGTTCATTCATTCACATTCGACGATACTCGAAATTTCAGTTGAACGCAATCAATTCCGCTGTTTATTTTCGGGTTCGAGCATGAAAATATTTTGAAAGCTCGTTTTCTCGTTCAATCGGCTGCATCCACTCATGGAATATTCAACACAAATGCACAAACTGTCAGTAGTTACTTTATTACTCGTTGTGATTTGTGTGGCATATTTAATCATTTATAATAAGTTTTGTCAGATGAAACCGAATGAATATTATTTTGCTGTGGTGTATTTTATAATCCATAATTTGTGCTTCTTTCGTTTCTCGATGCTTTTTCTGTTAGGATTGGATAAACACAAGAGTCACCATTTATTGATCGTAAAAATGAATTTGTATAAAAATTGGCTATTCAGGATATTGGAATACAATAGGTTCGTGCGTATTGCCGAGAGAATCGATAGTACGAGGATGACATACAAGTATTGACTCTTGAAGACGGTCTCGTGCTGCACATCACAATAGTTTGATAATGCGAGTGATTTTTCGATTTGGAAACTTGTATGTCATAATTTGTAACATTACAGGCTTTCATTTTTGAAATTATTGTATTACAATAGTTTTGTTATGACATGACTGAATATAACTTACGTTTCAAGATATATACATTTCTTTGTAAATTTAAATAAGAAATTGGTACTTCTTCTCGGAATTGATTCTACTTTTTTAAATATGTAGTTATTAGTATCATTATAGTAAAATATGAAATGTATTAGTAATTGGCACATCATAAGAGTTCTAATGAATTTATGCGTCTATTAGAAAAGTAATCATTATATTATTGTTGAATACGATTTGAATATACGGGTTTTATTACATTGCATTGTGGCACTGATTATAAACGTGACGCTTTTAACGTAATGATCAATTTTATCTTAACTGGATTTAACATGAAAAGGGTTATTAAATCATTTAGAAGATATGATAATTATTAGACATTTCAGAATAATCACTTCAGAAAATTGGCATTTTTCTAATCAAAATTACACTATTACTTGAAATAAATAATTATTGATTCATTTCTGAAAAGTATGTATATATAATAAAAATAATTTATATGCAAGAATTTTTATTTTCATGATTAGTGATATAATAATGGTTTACTTTGTGTCATCCTAACAACGATTGAATATAACATCCAGATAACTTCAATTTGTCATAACTGCATGTAAAATAAAAAATAAAACAAAAACGAGCATAGTGTATTGCGTTTCGATGATCGAACAAAAGACCCATTTAACATTTTTGAACACATGTTACAAAATTGTAACATGACGATTACACGAATAAAACAATTGCTGCGATTCATTCTTTGATGTCATATTTCATATATTTTAATATTGTTTGTATATTTATTTACACAATTTTAACATAAAAGAGTCATTGAACAGTAAAAATATGAAATGTTTGTAGTTTTTCTTAAATCACTGAACAAGTTTCAGTAATAATTCAATTAACTTATTTATAAAATTCATTTGGTCAACAAATTCCATTATTTGTCAGCATATTTTTCTGCTCAATAATATCAATTTTATTTCCACATAATCCAAATAAAAAAATATTCACAAAAATATAAATACGATTTAAACATTGAACAAAAACTTTTTATCTTAAAATTTTGGAAAATTATATTTTTGTTTGCTCGAAAATTTTCTCGAAAAAAATGACTTTTAATGTTTCGTAGCGCCATTTTGTTATTTTAACTCGAAAAAAAATGCCTTCGTAGCTAAGGGCCTCTATCCTTATGCTACCCAACGCACGTGGAAATTTTCATTTT
>JABFPJ010003157.1:0-16944 GCA_022817425.1 Gryon sp. ZL-2020 | reverse complement strand
TCAAAAAAAAAAAAAAAAAAAGAAAAAGACAAATCGAAATAAGCTCGTTTTCAATTTTGTACTTTGTATTGACATTTATTGCAATCGTTTCAAAGTCCTGTGGCTTTTCAGTTATAAAAGACCTTAAAATTACGTTATTACTAAACTTCATATTCAATATTATACAACCATCAAACGTTAAATAACATCAATAGATGTTTGAAAGTGTCTCTCTCTTTCATTCACTTTCTCTCACTATGTAAAATTGCAACTTCAAAAAATGAAGTAGAAACGATCATAATTAGTCAATATTTTATATATTCCACTTTGATCAACAGCATTGCTGCATGAAGAAATCAATACACAGTCCATTATCTGAGCGTATCCTTAGAGAACTGGTAATTGATAGATGAATCACTACGTCATTATAATATCACTAGAATGCTTAAGATACAATTCCCAACAGTAATGTTATTTTTAATCACTGCTACCGATAGTGGAAATCGATTTACCCTCGCAACACACTCACAATTACTATTCTCTCAACGTAACACAATTAATTGTAATTAATTTAATTCAAATCAAACTGTAGTCTTGATTTTCATTCAACTTAATCCTTTAAGGGGTTTTCCTTCAGATGGGGCACGGGGAAAGGGGACACGACAAATTAAGGTCTCCGAATCGATTGCATCTTATAAAACAAATTAATATTTGATGTAATCTTTAACATTAATTAAACAGAGTACTATATAATAATATCGGATGAAAATGTTGTAACAAAATATAAGCTTTGGGAAATTTCACAACTAATTGAAAGTTACAGCCAGTTAATAGGCAGAGTACTTAAGAATAAAAACTAATGAACATCAATTTAATTAATCAATATTTTTGCTTTTTTTTAATTTCAATTCTCAACAAAATTGCAAAATTGCACGATTTTCAATTGATAATAAAGTTATCGATGCAAAGTTTTGTAAGCTAAAGAACTTTCTTTTCCTTTCTTTTGTTTTTGAATTTTCTTTTTTTGCTTCCTCTTTTCTTGTCGAAAGTATTAATATATTCCAAGGAGCTTGCAAATTGTAAGAAATTATGATTTATATTTTGCGTTTGTTCGCATTTATTATAATTGTTATTAATTTTTTTTCTTTCTTTTTCTGTAAAAAGTATATGTATATCGAAAGAGCGAATTTTCGTCTGCCACTTTTTACCGTTTGCGAAATCTTATAATCGCATGTTAAAGGGAAATGATGCTAATTCGACGAGCGGCAACTTTACGTCGAGTTCGAACAGACGGTTTTGTAAGACAACAGACTCGCGAAAAGGTCTGCATAATGGTTTCGAGTGATTTACTGTGCGCCTGAGTACGTGGCTGGAAAGTAATACGAGGGAAATGAATAATTCGAATTTTATTGTATAAAAGTAAGGAAGTGCGATTTAGTTGCGTAGCAGCTTTTTTTTGCTTTCTTTTTTTCTTTTGCTTCTATTATTGCACTGCAAAAAGGGAGAGGGGGTCGAGTGAGAACTGAGAATTTTTTGTGCCTCTCGACGGGCTCTTTTAGAGGTAAAAATATTTGTATAATGAAGTAATCATCGTCCAGGCGCTGCAATTTTTTCGCAATTAAAAGCAATTCATCGCAACGCGAGGCTTGTATCAATTTTAACATCGGGCCATAATTAAACGTCGACGTTATTTCTTGAGTTCTTTCTGTTCGTTTAAACTCAAATTAAAGAAAATAAAATGGCACTCGAGTCATCACTGTAATTCCAGTTAGATTACTTTATATCGACAAGAAGTTTTGCGCTATGAAGACTTCACGCTTTTCACGACAAATACGAGATCCTTTAGTTTTACTTTGTACCAATTCTTCCCGATAGGCCAATCATTTTTTATTTTTCACTTCTTATCAAACGAATAATTGTTTGTATTTCAAGGTTCATTGGAATAATTCACTGCAGTGTGAATTAGCCTAGCATGAATTTTTTACCAATTTGCTCAGTTAAGCCGCAGTTAAAAATAACAAAAAAGCTAAAAATAGTCTTTTTGTTATAATTTGTCTTGGTATATTAATGATTTTGAATTGATCGGTTTTTTGAACAAATATTTGTTTTCTTATAAATGCAAGTAAAAACTGAAAGCAATTAGGATCAATACAGTCTTTTACTTTAGCTTTCTGCCAATTTGCTCCGTTAGATTAATGATTTCGACGTTTTCCTCTTCTTTTTGTACATTTTTTGTTTGCTGCTGCGTTTATTCTGGCAAGCTAATAATGTTAAATTTTTGTATTAAAAAAAAAACAATTGTTATTTTGTAAACATTGAAATTAAAAATATAATTGAAAGAAAGAAAGAATTTTTTAATAAAATTTTTCTTTAATTTAATTATATTTATTAAATATTTTGTAAACTCATAAATTTTCCAATGTACTGCGTTTTAACATTATATAATACAAATGCAAACGTTTGTTTAATTATTTGATCGATATCATGTTATCTCACTCATTTTTTCAATCAGGATAAATAAATTGATTACGGATAAATTCCGATTTACTTTCATGCAATTGTAATATCTATGATACAACAGTTTTATCATACAGATTGTATATTACCTTTTATTTAAAATTACATTAGTTTGTAATTAATTAATATTTGATGTTCTATTTGATTGATTATTTGGATAAATACGCATTTATTTTGTACTATTTCCTGTAATGCAGAACTAATTTATTCCGTTTATCAATTTATTCAATGACCTAAACTGCTACACATTTTAATTTATATTGTTTCATCATTAATTGACATTTCATGTTCTGATTGATGGATTACTTTAACAATTAAAATACGCTATATAATTTCATTAATACATAAAACACTTTTATTATTTTAATTCATTTAACAATATTCAATTTTTGCAGTTAATTAATTAGTCAAATTAACGTTCATTTTTATTTAATTACTATATTCCCTGTAATTTGTGTTTCTTTTTAATTTCATTCAAAGTTACACATTAATATTATCAATTTCGTGAAAATGTTGCAAATAATCGACATTAAAAAATTGCTCAAGCGAAAATTTCAATGTTCATGCATTGAGCAATGCCCAGAACAGCTTTTTACACGATAAATTCTAAATGCAAAAGTATTCATTAAGTTCATTCCAATTCATGAAGTCTTTATTGCAAAACTTGCTCGCCGAAAATTACAGTAATGGCTCGTTATTGATTTACCCCTTCCCCCTCTGCTTTCCCCCGTGGAAATGTTAAACAAAAAGTAGGCGCGCACTATTTTGATGCATCTCATGTCATGGGCTTTTGATATATAACATGTAATTCGCGATAATTGTATGAATCATTGGCAGCGGATTTGCGTAAATGAAATCGATATGGCGTACGAGAAAGTGCGTTGCAAATTTGTTTCTTTTTTTTTACCTCGGGATTTCAAGCGGGCTTTTTTGCGCGGCTTTATTCTGAAATTCAGATTTGTTGGGAATTTTACAGTTAATCCTTGTATAGGATTTTTTATGGTGGAAAACTGGTGTTTATACAAACGTCAGTGCTGCAATACGTAGAGATAACAGCATTTAGTGATATTATAGTGAGTTACAGTAATTTTTAAAACGTCTTGATTGATTGTTGAATTGAAAAAATATTTGGCGTAAGAGGAATAGCTAAAACGATATTCGTATCTTGCAACTGTCGTTAAAATATGGGGTTTGTGACTGAACGTACTTTTCGAGACGCGAGCCGATTTGTGCATTTGTTGCGAACAATGTTCATTCATGTACAAGCAATCACAATATCGCGGGCTGAGACGAACGAGCTATCGCTGATTTGCCGATCCGTCATCAGCCATCCGAGAATTTCATACATCCATTGCGTCGCCCACGTATCCTTCATCGGGACTCTCCGGATGCTCGAGTTGAGCGCCCTCTGCACGCACAGTGGCAACAGAGGCGGCCTCTTGCGCCGATTTGCCGATCAGCGATCGTGGCGACAGTGGCGTCGGATCACATCGATACTCAGCTGGTGGTGATGGAATGAAAGGCACGTCCGGGATCACATTCACCGGTGACATCGGCGACGTCGGTAACAATGGAATGTTCTGCACTGGCAGTGTCATTGGCTGATTGCTCGGGTACGGATATCCCTTCGCGGTGTACCTGCAATCATAATTCAGTTTTTTATTAATATTTTTATTAATTTAATTAGAACGTTGATCAACATTCCACAACTAGTGAGAAAAGTTGCTGATTACTAATTCAATACTTGAATACTCTAGGGCAGAAATAGTATATTCCTCAACTAGGGAGAAAAGTTGCCGATTCTAGATGATTGTGAGGTTTGATGCACGAGCCGAAGGCGAGTGCAGAAATCTCACACGAGTCGAATCGGTAATTTCTCCCTAGTTGAGGACGATATTTTTTCTCATCAGTGTATCGGTAAGGTCTTTTCTTCCTCGAAAAATGGGATAAAAGTGGCACTTTCCCTCCAGAGTGATGGAAAGTAACTATAGTGATGGAAAGTAACTAGAGTGATGGAAAGTAACTAGTTAAAAAAATGTGTTTTACTTATTTAATTTAAACAAACTTTCTCTCCCGAGAAAGAGAAAGAGGGAGAGAAAGTGCCACTTTCGTCCCATTTTTGAGGGAAGAAAAGACGTGTTTTCGATACACGTGTGAGAAAAAAGTCTCTTTTTGACCAAGGGTTATTTCTCAAGATACTTTTTCTTCCCTAGGACTGGAAGCTCCTTTTCCATCTTTTCATTTAGAAATGAAAATGATTTCTTCTTAGTTTTCAAGAAAAAAAAGACATGTTTTCTGCGCACAAATGAGGAAACGTAAATGTAACATATATGCTAATCCAGTGAAATAAGTATATGTATGCAACGTATGCGTTGTTTACGTCGGGACTTAAAGTACATTTTTTACAAGCAACAAGCGAATTCATTATCAAGTCAGTCATAATAATTAATTTTCACCTAATATGTGTGTATATATTAATGTAAATCTCCATATGTGAGTACACTAATAAATTGTACGTCAGAAATTCAAATGTTATCATAATTTCAATGTTAATCTACAAAATAAACTTTTGAAATCAGATTATAAGTGAGCCGCATATTTAGATGGAATATTCGCTGACAAATAATACAAGTTTTTCAATTTCCTTCATTTAAATATAAATCCTCTACTTTAGGTAACAAACATTTCAATGTTGTAATAATAATATAATAACGTATCTCTATGAATATGCAAATGCCATGAAAAAGTGCTAGGAAATGTTTATTTATATATAGTGAGCAAAATTTTGTGACAAATCGTACACTAGATTGCAAGCTCATTTATTTAGCATATATTCATAGAGAAACGTAATTACAAGTTTGAACTAAATAGTACATATTTGGGTATTAACAAGCTATTATTTTCGAACTATGTTTCATTCAGTGCTATGATTTTAGATTTAATGCTATATACGATTCATAATGGTTGTAACATTAACATGACAAACTTTACTTCTTGAGAGTTTAAAGCATTTATCGATGATGTTTATGATAATAATACAAGCCATTATCACATGTGATGCGAATATTGTTTAGTGAATTGTCAATTATGACATAGTTACGTGTCGTTTTAACAACATATTTTTATAATATATATAATTATTAATATTATAATCTTTCGAATTTCAATGCATTCCTTTTGTTATGATGATTATAAAGTTAATTTTAATTTAAGTAATATTATTCTTGATACTACTAAATCAATAAATTAGTTGATTTAGATACTTGATAATTTTTTCGTGTAATTCTGTTGAAATTCAATTAATATACATGCATATCTATAATAATTCAGTTACTTTAAACTATGCATATTATTTGTAAACTAATAATATGCACAGATCAATACGTACAAATTTGTGAATTATGCATATTCATCTAAATAATATTACTAGTAATGACAAATAATTTTACATATAAAGCAATTTAATAAGCACATATATTATTAAAGATAAATTCTGGTCTAGACTGAAGTGATATTAATAGCAGTTTGAATAACTTGTAGAAAAATATATCGTCGTTAGAATATGCTGAAAACCACGTCAAAACCAACTTAGAACTTTGTTCACAACGTTAGATTCACTAGTAAATCCCAACATGAGTTTCAACAGTATTTCCAACGTTTAAGTACCATATTAGTTGTAGGTAGCATTCATGGAACGCTACCCAGTTATAGAATGCAATCTCCTTTTTTCAAGCTGCAAAATGTCTATATGATGTTATCGATCTTGTCACTATGCGAAATGCTGTGATATATTAAATATAATACTAGTAATAGTTATGTAATGCATCGTTAGAGTTTTGTTATGATTATAGTTTATGGAATTGTTTGGTATTTAGGCTTCTTTTTAGGTTTGGTTTAGGTTATTCAAGTTTTTTTAAAAGATTTTTTCATATTAATATATGTAAGAATAATGAAATATTATAATTAAAGACCATTATTAGGAAACATATAATTTATACAGATAAAATGTACTGTTCTGTGGTTGATATAATATGTACCTTGTGTCGGTTCGTGGTATAATGACCTCGTAGATGCTTGATCTGGCTAGGAATTCAGCCTCGCGAGAATAGCGCGCCATTGGGATTGCAGTAAGGCCATCCGGATGGCGTTGTCTGAAACGCGGCAGCGTGCTTGAACTGTTGAATGGCACCTTTGGTAGGCCGTAGTTTGGCGGATAACCATCTTGGTCCAAGTAACTCGTCTGCGGAAAATTCGTGCATAAGTTTGGCGCAATTGTATATCTTGTTTCGAACTCCTCTACTCGGGGTTGATACAAGTATCCTTCGCTATTTTCCGGCATCTGATTTATTAAGTCGGGCTCGGTAAAATATTTCGGTACTGGACTTCGACTTGATTCCATTACGGTATTATCTTCTTGTTCCAGTGTCGAGGTTCTGTGAATTTAAAGAAAATGATTAAGAATGTATTATTTTTTTACTTTGTATTTTGTACATTTTGTAATTCACTTAACCTAAATATATTTTGTTGTGCTACAACAAAAGTTAAGTGGAATAAAGAAGGCCATTCAATAATTGTTTGAATTGCAATGTGAATATATATAATTATATAATATAGTTTTTAATATAAGTGTTTGTACCTATTGATATCCCGTTCCGTGTAGACAGTTTGCGGTTGAGCCTCCTGTGACTGTTGTTGTTCAAACTGACGAGTGGCGCCTCCTTTTTCCGTAACGGTAACAGTCTTGTCGATGGGCGTAAGATTTTTGTTTTGTGTAGAGAGAACGTTTGTCTTACGCTTCTGTTGACGTCGTTTGCGTGCGCACAATAGTGCACCGCCAATTATGCAGCCCAATGCAATAAGTACCCCCACGAGGGCACCAGCCGCGATTACAGCTATATAACTATTCGTTGTAGGATCGTATGGAGTTTCGGTTGTACTGCGCTCGCGATACAATATACGCAAAGACAAATTCGCCTCAGCCAATCCGGCATTGTTCTCAGCAGTGCACATATAAATTCCCTCGTCCATTGTCTCTACATCGTACAACGAGAGGGAGCTCGTGGTGTTGTTTTGACCCCGTGGCTTGTATGAATATCTGTAACGGAAAAATGCAAAATAATTGTTTAAATAGAATCTTTTTACATTAAAATTAAAATAAGTTAATACAAACTGTAAATTTATAACAAATATATTTATTATACATGTATAGATATTTTGTTATGTTTCTGACTATATAGCTTTTTAATAATGATCTATATTAATTTCTGCATTTTTGCATAGACCAATTGAATTGTATTCAACGAGTGATTAAGAGGTTTGTAATCTCCTACACTACAAGCTGACGCTCTATAAATCACTTTTGCAAAATTTCAATATACTTTGAATTCATAGATGGCGTAGCCTGAGCGCGCATTTTAAATTTCAATTGAATTTATTTAATGCTCGCCGCAATTTAATCGAAAAAAAGGAGATTTCACGAAGACCGTAATAAAATCCAAAACAAGGCACCGAAAGTTTTAAAACAAAGCAAAACGTCGATGCATTATTCAATAACTGTTCATCAAACTTTCCGACAACGCGATTTTACATTCAAAAACATCGCTGCATCGTTTCAAACATCCTACGTCAAAATGTTATTCCAAAATCCTTGTCGGCGTTATTATTTGCTTTCTTTTCAGCGACTCTATAATTCATCCAATTCAAAACGCTCGGCCAAACTCAATTTTAAAAGGTTTAAATAAATGCCAGGTTAAAGCTGAGACAGGAAAAAGACAAGCAGAAAGTAATAAGTTAATACGCAAAAGTATAAAGAACCGACAAAGATGGAGGGGACGTATAGGTTTTTCTTTCACGAGAAATTCGTCAGGATCTTTAATAAACAAAACTTTTCGTTCCATTGTTTCGTAAACTTGCTTCTTTTCGCTCCTCTTCTGAAATTCCCCGTGGCCCCGATTTCCTCCCATCGGAGTACAACAAAAGCTCGCATGTACAAACTGTATCCAATCTGCATTGTAATTTCACATGCTTAGCCTCTGCGACATGTTTGTGCACATTTTGCAACAAGCCATTATTCATTCAGGACGCGCATTTTTGATCGACTGACTCTTCACTGCCAAGTCTGCCAGAATAATTAATTTGAAGGGTAAAAGAACTGGGACGACAGTTTTAAAACCCTTTTATCATTTCTTGAATAACGTTCCTCAAGGTTAATATTCATAAATATCTTTTTAACGTGTAATTGTTATACAAAAAGTCGGTTTTGAAAGAAAAATCTCTCAGGAATACTTATTTTTACAATAGGAAATAGTAATACTTTGCTATGCGCAGTAGTTATTGCGCAGCGTTTTTCAATAATAAAATGATAATTTTTTTTCTCAAAATTTGAGAATTTCATAGCAATTATACTTTTTTTTTTAGGAAAAAATGAAATATAGTTTATATTTTGGACAGAATTAGACATTAAGGGGTTAACTCAAGCTTTAGTCAGCCACTTATCTATTTCATGTTTTTTGAATAACAACACACCTTTTGATCAAATGGTTTGTAATGGAATTTTAATTCAACTGCAGTTGTTCGATTAAAATTGAGTCACGCATTGAAACTTCATTTTGCGAAGTAACTGATTCGTCGAAGAATAAAAAAAAGTTACCTTCAAAAAGTACGTGAAACCAGTTGAGCGATAAAAATGGAGTTTCTTGCTTGCGGTTTATCTTATCGTTTGTAATAACTTTTCATGCGGTTCTGTAAGTTTTTTGCGTTGAAAAATTAGTTTATAACTTTTTAATAAAAGCATTTAATTTTTTGTTACTAATTTTACGCGTATTCTCATGTTAAACTAAAAGAACACATTTTTCTGGTTGATTTTATTTATTAAAAAAATCGCTGCATTTACATACATTTTGTTTATACATTATTTCTACTTTTAGTTTGTTTTTAACATTATTTTTTGTCCTTATGTATTATTCAAGTTTGTTAAAACGTTAATCTCATTGCTGATGCTATTGTTGTTGTTGTAAATTTTGGAAAATGAACTTTTTGAAGAAACAACATAACGAGTTAATTGCAAATCCGTAGATAGTCAGTGTTGCGTCTCTGCGCATTATGATTCCGAGAGCGAAATTCTTGCACCCGACTCTTCAAATAAGGTCGCTGCTCTCCTCACGTCGTTTAACGTTAAACCTACTTTAATCTCCGTTGAAATTTTTCTCGCGAAACTTTCGTTGGAAGCTTAAAGAGACACAATTGGGCGTCTGAGTTCAACAAAGTTTACAACTTTTCACAACAATTGCACGATGAGAAGCAGTTGAATAATAGTCGAATAATGGCAGGACACACTACTGAATTGTAGGCTTATATATATTGTATACAACAAAAAAGATTTAAAAAAGAAGAAAAGAATGAAGAACCAGATCTTTACTCTGACTTGTTCAGTGAAGTAATTTTATATTTGTTCCATTAGATGGCATAAAGACTGTATTTGAGATTTTTAAAGTGCCCTCTGACGGAAAAAATGTAGCAAATGATCTCTTAAGTTCTTAAATCATTATTAAATTATAAAAAATATTGTACAACTGTATATTTTCTGGTTAGTTGGGAAACAATAAATTGTATCTTTTTAATTATAGATGTTTTTAATATAAGTTAACCAATAAAAAATGATGTGTTAAAAAATATTCAAATGGAAGACATTATTAAAGTCACATGTAAATGGGGAAAGTTAATATGCGCGAATGTGACAAACGTACAATATATTAAAGCATTATTCATATTTCAAGAAATAAGTAGGAATTTCATATTTTTACGCAGTCCTTTCGATGTCATTGCAATAATAGATGCATTTTATACGTCTTCGTATAAACAATCTTTTATAATGTTATTTTCTGTGCGTAAACTATAAAATTAAGTATTTTTGTATTTATATAAATATGTATGAAAATTCACTGTAATACCATACATGTACTGCAATATCTACGTTTAAAAATTAATAGCTTAATTTATTCATTTCATTCAAAATTAATCAAAATAGTATGAACATGAAATGCATATATGTATATTTAGATTTATAAATTATAGAACTGTTTCGGAATACAGATTTGATTTTTAAAAAAGCCTCGCATCAATACAGAATTTATTTTCGGCTGACCTAAATGTCGCCTTTGATATTTCATATATAATACAGATTATCATTGAAATATACTTATAAACATAATCGTATTATACTTATACCACAATTTGATAGATATTTTGTTTGGAAATTCGACACTTGGTGTATTTATAATTGCACAATTTGGATGTGTGTTTTCAGTTGAATTAAATTTTCCGCATTCCAAAGTTAAAAAATCGTTATTGAGAATAAAATAAAGTATGAAATTATGTAGTAAATCTTTTGATAATAAATACATAAAAGCACTTTTTTAATTTGTATTTGTAAATAAGTAATATTTGTATAAGTTTTTTTGTAAAACTTTTTATTATTTCAATATATACTTTTTATTAAAATTCAATTATTTCAAATATTTCTAATCATTAATACTTCGGCTCTAGTACATAGAAATATTAATAATAATTTCATTTTGCCAAAGTTGAAGCTCTTCGAATAACTTAATAAAAAATATTCGTTTATTATCTCGAATATTTAATTATGTTAAAATAACTTAATACATTCCTATTTAATATTTTTTAGAAAATTAAGAATAGTTGAAAAATCGAACAGAAACGATAAACATAAAATATAATGTTCAATGGTATGTTTCATGCACACAAGATTATATACATATAAATTTATATAAATGATAAAATAAATTAAAAATAAATTAAACTAGTAATTGGGTTCTTTGAATTACTAATTTCTACATGTATTTGTACGATATTATTATAACTTTTATATAATTATATTTATATATAACAATAT
Source organism: Gryon sp. ZL-2020 (assembly GCA_022817425.1). Classification (NCBI taxonomy): domain Eukaryota; kingdom Metazoa; phylum Arthropoda; class Insecta; order Hymenoptera; family Scelionidae; genus Gryon; species Gryon sp. ZL-2020. The sequence continues at coordinate 5,537 of JABFPJ010003157.1, read as the reverse complement.
AAAAATGCATGTATAAATTCAAATTCTCATATTTTATCATCAGATAATTGATTTATGAATTATTTAATTAATGTATTAACTGTTCAGTAAAATACACGATAATTATCAAATTAAATATATTAATAAAAATTAGTTTTTAATTATACACAATAATAAATTTATATTTACTTAAGTGTAAATATGTTATTGAATGTTTGTAAAGGTTATTAATCAATTAATTAAAATTGATAAATTATGACCATTTAATTATATTAATAACAAAATGAAAAATTTTGTTTGTCCAAAATCTTTCGTTTTTATGATAATATTTTAATGCTATTATCAATTATGAAATTAATTATAATATTATACTATTGAATATAAATTTAATTTCAAAATTATATACAAGTCGATATAATCAATCAAGTATTTTTTACAGACCTTTAATCTTCAATATCAACACTAATTATTTTGTACTTATTTTCTACAAATTGTTTCATAATTTTTCAATTTTATATTTCTTTAGATGACTTTATTAATGTTTGATTGATATAAGGTGATATTAACGGTGGCAGCACAAAACTGCAATTCATCGGCAAGTCAATAGATTATGAGTTAGCATTTCTGAGTTTTGCTCAAGCTCTATATCCCGTAAGATGTTTTTGAACGAAATTACATGGTATATAACATTGATACAAGGTTGTATTTTATCAGCTTACATTTCAAACATTCAGGACAATCATCTTCAGGAAAGCTAATCTTACAAATACATATTTCATACAAGTTCAATGTTATCATTTTATACTGCATTAATATATATTATTATTTTACTCTCTAAATTTGAATAAGTGAAATTTTCACTTTATTTACTGACTGATTTTTGCAACTTGTAACTGCAACAAAATCAAAATTAGTTTTAACTAAAATAAATTGTAATTTACGCGAAGTTAATTTTACAAGTTAGAAACAAATACTTTTTTTTACAAACTAGATAATCTTACGCGCTTCGCGCGATCGCCGGGTTTAAAAATACACAAATTTTACTTGAAAGTTAATTATTCCATATTATTAGTTAAAAATTATTAATGTGCGCTGCACGCACACAAGAATTTGGTATTTTATTTCATTGTCTGACATTAATATCACAATTATATTAACTGTCAAATTAATTAATAAATGTCAAAATCCTTAATAACTGTCAATAAAAAATAAACTATGACGCATGAAATTGCCAAACAGTGGCATATACAGCCAACTTCATCCTTCCATAAACTTTTTATTTATGGATGAACAAATTTAATTCTTAAAAAGTAAAAATGAAAAAATTTTTTAACTTTGCGAAAAATCGAGCATTTTTACTATTTTTTTAATTGGAAACACGGGTTCAAATCTAGAAGAAGCGGATTTCTTTAATTATAATAATACAATTAAAAAATATAGAAAATTATAATACCACACAACAATAATTAACCGTTCTAGTAAAAATCTTAATAATTTTAAATAATAATACGAATACAAAATGATTTTTTACTTTTATGTTTTAATGTTTTTTTTTTTCAATATGTGATTTTACTTTACTTTTTAATAAAAAAGTATAATACGAAAGTATAATATTGAGTTTTGAAGTGAACACGAAAAATAACTTCCGAAAAAAGTGAATATATACCGCAAAAAAGTGAATTTCTACTTTTTTAAAATTTAAAGAATAAATTTTGCCATAAAATAAAATATGTTTTTATGCTGTATTAAATTATTATTTTTTAAGTGTATTTATCCATTAAAATGTTAAATAAAAAAGGAGGAAAGCAAGAGAAATATGAAAAAAACGAAACGACTGTACTTTATGGGCTTTGAGTCTTTGGTGTAAATGTTGAATTTGCGCAGTGTCGAAAATTATTAAAATCGTGTAATGCCCGGACATTACACTGTTGCAATATTCCGTGGCAAATATTCCTCAGACAAAAGTTTAAATATTTGATTTCATTCGGGATTCCGAGTTCATGACAATTTGTGACAAAGAATCTTGCGAATCACTGTATTTTTTATCGCGAACAAGAAGAGAAAGAAAAGAACCAAGTTAGTTGACAACAGAATTGATCAATAATAACGTGATTGCCTCGTTCTGAATTGAATTGAAATTCGTAAACGAGAGAAAAAGGGAGATTGAAAGTAAAAGGAAAAAAGAAGATAAAAATGTAGGGGAGAAGAATAAAAAGAATGCAAGAAGTAGACTGTTTAAATTTATTTATTAAAGAAAATCATAAATTTCACTAAACTCAACACAATGGCTGCTTTTCAAATGAAAAGTAGTGAGACAATTCTCTCTCACTAATACTTCTAGAAGAAAGCAAATTTTCGACTTAATTGCGCTAATAGTTGCAAAACTCTTTCGCTCTTATTTTGTTTTTTCGTAATTGTTTTAGCAATGTTCTACTTTTCTCAATGTATCTCGCATTTAGTTGAATTGTAATGAAATGTATAATGATACTAAAGTAGCACTAATGCCCACAAAATCAGTATTGTAATTCGAATTTATTGCCAAGAGTATTTATCATTTTTGTTTCAATTGTATAGATTTTAAAAAAGTCATTTGTAAAACGAATTGTCGAATTAAAGTCATCGATAACAGTAATGCTCTTTGAAATGCATACTTATTAAATGTGCTAATTAACTTTTAATAACTGAAAGTTGATTATTTAAAAAGGTAAAGTCATGCCTTTAAGTCTTTAAAGATAACGTAAAGTAATTGAAGGGGAAAGGATGATATGCCAAAGGGGTCTTCATTACATCCTCAAAATCGTCGAGTTTCTTTCAGAAGGGTCAGTCCCGGAGAGTTGCTTTGCAGTTGAGCTCGGTTATACGCAAACTCTGTACGAACTCACACTATTATACTCTCCTCGGCTCAATAATCCAATTTCAAGTACTTATCGTGTACGCGCCCTACCGTGACTGCGTATAAATATAATTATATTATAATATCGTAATGTTGCATAAGTTCGCTCCTTTTTAGACATTTGAAAGTTTGACGTACAATTAAACAATTTTCAATACAATTTCGATCGTCAGTTTGATGGCGTAAATAAAATGATTTTAATTAAAAAATACATATAACAAAAGAAAGTTTCTTCGATATTGTGAAATAAAGGATTTTTCATGTTAAAAAACGTATATAAAAAACAATAATATATAGAATACAACAAAAAGTAGGGCAAAAAGAGAAAGAAATCTGTTGAAAGTTACACTATACATTTTGGCTGGTTCAACTAACGTACTACATTATACAACAAGGGAAAAATTGTTGGTAATTTGATGATTATCCAAGAGTGCAATTTGGCTAATTGGCTATTTCTCTCGTGACATATAATATTTTTTTAATAATATTGAAAAGAAAAGAAGTGAGAGAGGAAAAAAATGGAAATTTTATTTTTTGTTTAATAGATAACGGAAATATTTTTAAGTAAGTAAAACATTTTCAATAAAAATTTTTTTTCTGTTTTCAGCTGTGAAGTTTTATTACGTTAGTGAGGAATTCGAAATTGAATATATAACTGGTAAAAAGAACAGAGTTTTTGGTCAAAATATTTGTTATTTGAATGTTTGTATTTTGTTTTATATAAATATATTAAGTAATAATTTTTTGCAATTATATTTATGTAAAAGTAATTGATTAGACAGAAAAATTTAATTTGATTAAGAGGATGGACAAGTGCTGCTATACCGGAGTTAGTGTCTTTTTGATTTACACAAATATTATGATTTAAATTAAAATATGTGTAGGTACTCGCTGTTCTTGAATAATGGGAGACAATTTTCATCCATACAAAATAATTTTTCGTTGTATAGAATAAGCAAAAAACATGAACAAAAAAAATGATAATGCAGATTTCTATTTTTATTTGTTCACGTTTTTTTCAATACTGCATGCAAAAAAATAAAATTTTCTTTCACAGTTTAATTCTCCCATTCAATATAAACACCGACTATCTCATGCAATTCAATCATAAAAAGTAATAATTATATAAATCAAAATAACACTAAATCTGGTGGATAATGACTGTGCCATCCTCTTAAATGCTTTATTTATATGAAAATAATAAAGGAAATGAAGAAAAAAGTTAAAACCGTGATTTAATCCAATGAAAATTTACGGTATAAATAATATTTTTCAAGTAACTTTTAATTAAATTATAAATCAATTTACAAAATTAATACCAGTAGAATCTTAATTAAAATTTCATTTTTATCATTATAATTACTCAATGTAAATTTTCAATGTGTGCAATAGTGAAAGTTATTGAAGCACATAATTAAAGCAGTTTTTAATTTAAAAAAAATAGAACTTTTTTTTTGCAAAATTGAAATGTTTCCTCTTAATTGAAACATTTTTTAACTGATGTGAGGTTTATTGCGATTGTAAAAATTGGCTGTCGATAGCAATTTTTGTAACAAAATTATTGGTAAGCTGCTGATCTAGATTTTTTTATTGAATCATTTTCGGAATTAGAATATGACATTAAAATGAAATGAAATTGAAGAATCAATAAAATTATCGGGTATTAATTGAATTTGTAAAATCGGTTGAATTTTGTCCAGAGTGATCCAATTCCATATAGTATGCAGATGGGAGTTCCTATTTTAAGAAATTATCCAAACGACATATTCCTTTTTTTTCAAAGAAATCGATGTACAAACTCAATCATAGCTGGGAAATTTAATTTTGTGCGTTTGGATTTTTACGTTTACTCACAGTTTTACATATTCATGGAATCTAATTTCAGGTCATGTTTTCGCTATAAATAAAGTAAACTTTCTTCTGAAACATTAATTTAAATGTTATTTAATATAAAGTAACTGCAATATTAGCATTGCATTTAATCATATATATACATATATATTTGCATAAATACTTTGTATTCAGTTTTAAACAAAAAGATAATACTAATGCAGTGATAACCATTCGTCAGATAAACATTTTACATAAAATTAACATCGCAGTGTTTCTTAAGTTTGTATGTAAATTGTTGTGAATTATAATTATTATGTTATATTTTTCATTTTTACATAAATTCAAGTTTAATTTAATCTTACTTATAAATAAAATAAGTGAAAAAATTCAAAACAATTAGAATCTGCCATTTAAAAAATTGTGAATATTAATTTCATTTAGATTATATGTGTTTTAATTTGTAATTAATATCAGTTCAATGTATTCAGTCAATTGTCAAAAAATAATACATATATTAAACATATTAATAATTAGAATAAACTATTTATAAATAGCAGCATTAGTATATGCGAAATGTATGAAAACATTTTATAACATTTTTCGAAACATTTAAGGAAAAATTCATTTCATTTATTATTTTGAAAACATTATTTTTAAAATAATAAATGCAATTCGGCTTTTAAAATATTCGTTTTACTTTGCAATGTGTCCGATCAATTTTGATGTATTTTTTTCTGTTCTATATTTCAATTTTCATTTAATCAAATAATAAATGTCGCTGAGTAAATAATAATTCTAAAATATGAAAAATATATTTTGTTATATTTTAGAA
>JABFPJ010003156.1:0-16947 GCA_022817425.1 Gryon sp. ZL-2020 | reverse complement strand
AAATTATTATCATAGTAAAAATATTTAAAATTCTATTATCATTGATTTTTTAATTATTGATGTTATTGTAAAAACACTGAAATACTTTCTGAATTTAGTGTATGTTATGTTATTTGATACTATTAAGTTTTTCGATGCAAATATTATGAATTAATTAAAATGAAATTCACCCTAATGAAATAAAATTTTTTCAAATAAAAGTACTTGAATTTTTCAAAAATGTACTTGAAATGTACTGGAAATGTATTTGAATTTTTTTTGATCCAGTCGCTGGACACCATGTATAAGCATAAATTCAAAATTAAGCTACATATTGAAAAAATACAAAAAATGGAGTTACCTGTTTTTGCCTTTTAGCCACAGATATATATTTTTAATGAAATTTTTATTTTTCAAAGAAAATACGCCGCACTCTGCGAATACGGCAAAAAGCCGACAATATCCGTCTACAATCTGCAGACATCCAAACGAATGAAAACACTTGGAATTCCTTTTGAAATTGCCGACATCACAAAGTTCAAAGGCATATCATTTAGCTTCGACAACAAAAATATCGGAGCAGTGCTGGATGGTGCGGATCAAATGATGCTGTTTTATAATTGGGAAAAGGGCAAAGTCGAGTCAAGCATCAAATTGGGACAGCCGCAAAATGTCTCAGCGAATGTGAAATACGTTGCCTGCAATCCGACGGATGTGGGAATAATGGCGGTCGCTGGATTCCATGTCTTCAAATTTCTCACAGTTTCAGAAACACAGTGGCGACCGTACGGATTTTCAAAAGCCGACAACATTTCGATACGTTCAATAGCTTGGATTAATGGAGAACGACTGTTTGCTGGAACTGAAGATGGTTTTAAATACATTTCTAAATTTAAAAAAACCTAAACTTTCATAATTAAAAGATTCCTTCATCCTTATTTAATCAAAAGCTTTGCAAATTTGCAAACTTTTTTACTGTAATTTATTAATAAAACATGACATTTTCCAGGTAAAATATTATTTCTGGAAAATGGCGACCTGAAAAATGTCTTCTTAATCAACAATTTAGACATATTGAGTCTCAACTCACGCGAAGAAAATGCCGTCCAAATGGCAACTGCTCCAAACTGGTCAGCTGAAGATGGTTCCTCCGAACCGGTTTATTGTCTAAAAGTCTTTCCAAAAGGTCTGAGTCTCGCCTTCGGCAACGGAAAAATCATCGTCTTCCAAAGACACGACAACAACAAATTCAAGAAGAACGCAATTTACCTCATCCCACCTATGCCACTAAGAAAGGAAGACAAATTACTTTATACTATCAACAACATCACCATCAGTGCCAACCAAGATAAACTGGTGGTCAGTTCTGGATGGTCCCAACTCTTTTCTGCGACTCTCTGGAAATCCGACCCGAATGCCAAAACCAACGAAAACACCCAAGAAATGGAAATTCTGGGCCAACCAGTTCATCATGGTGGAATTAAATTTGTCTCCACCTGCGCTTGGAAACCCATAATCATGACTTATGGCGAGGAAGATCGTAGTTTAAAAGTTTGGGACTTTCAAACAGAAACGATGATCCTGCAGAAACAATTTCACGACGATCTAACTTGTATTTCCCTGCACCCAAATGGCCTTTACTGTTTCGTGGGATTTGTTGATAAAGTCAAACTTATGAGTTTGTTGTTGGAAGATTTGATTCCGACGAGGGAGCTTTTGGTTTCCAGTTGCCAGTTGATTGTTTTTAGTCGCGGGGGTCACTTGTTTGCCATTGTGGTGAAGAATTTGATAAAGATTTATGCAACGGTGAATTTCGATTGTCGATTTACGTTGACGGGTCATGTGGAACATGTTGAAGCGATCGAATGGTCGTGGGATGATGGTAAACTTTATAGCATTGGGTCTGAGGGAGCTGTTTATGAATGGGACATGAATTCGGGACTCCGAACCAACGAAGTTATCTTTAAAAATCGGAAATTGTTTGATGTGGCGGTGAATGCCGAACCGAAGTCTTGTTACTGTGTGTCGGATGGACATAACATCAGTAAAATTGAAGGACCTGAAGTAAATTTAGAGGAATAACAGAATTTTGGATGCTGAAGTTGAACTCATTTTTTTTTATTTTTCCGTAGATGATTTATTTATATTATAAAACGTTACTGGTTCAACTTCAACATTACATTTATATAGTTACATTAGGGTGGGTCGAAAATTTAAAAAATGTTTGGCTATGGGAAATTTTTATAGATTTTTGGATAAAAAAAAGATTACCAAAAATAAAAAAAAATTTGTTTGCAATATTTTTATACCCCACAAGAAGACTAAAAATAGCTATTTTTAGAGTTTTTTTAATTTTTGTCATAAATAACCGGAATTTTTCACGTAAAATTTATATAATGAATAAAATTCTAAAAGCTTGATTTCTAACGTTTAAAACTGTTATACATAGACATTTTCTTATATTTAAATCCATAATACTTAAATACAATATACGCTGACTTTTTTGATACTTTAAAATTGTTAACAAAACCAATTATGTTGTTCATTATTAAATTATTAATATTCATTAATATATCATATTACATTTTCTTTGTTAAACACTTTCTTATAGAAAGATTCAACAACTACACTTGATTTTGTATCGTACATTTAATATTGTATTGTACATTTAAATAGATAATTAGATTTTTTGTTTTATATAATAGACAAAAATTTTGATTTTACTTGTGATAAAATATCTGTATTTCATGTCATTAAAATCTAAAAAACTACTCTATTATATGTATGAAGACAAGATTTTTCCTTTACAAAACTATCCACAACACGAAAAACATAATTTTGACATCTTCACCCATTTACAGACGTGAAAATTATATTTATTTAAAAATGTTATTATATATGACCACTTCATTAGGTCAAAATTTGTCATTATTAAAATGTCTTCGTATAACAGTTTTAAAGGCTAAAAATCAAGCTCTTAGAATTGTATTCATTATATAAATTTTACGTGAAAAATTCTGATTATTTATGACAAAAATTAAAAAACCCTAAAAATAGCTATTTTTTCTTGGTAATCTTTTTTTATCCAAAAATCTATAAAAATTTCTCATAGCCAAACATTTTTCACAATTTCACAATCACCCTAAGTTACATAAATCTATTTTTAATGAATTATATTTATTTTTTTCATTAAAGATTGAACGTGAAGTTCACAGCGCAGATTTAGACATGACTTTGATTGAAATGGGGATGATTCATCAGACGATGTTCGTGGGATGTACCAACGGTGTCATAGCTTCTATAAAATCATCGCTTCAAAAACCTCTTGAATTCATTCGTTACAATCTTCACAGTCATCCTATAACACAGGTACATTAATTAAAAATGACAAAAATATTATAACAAATGAATGAAAAGCAGTAAAATTTAATTAACTAACGTTATTTAAAAGATGAAAATAACATACAACGAAGATGTAATCGTAACAGCAGACGCAAATGGAACTTTATGTTTCTGGAAGATCTATCACGAAAGTGAAGCAATAACTTCCCAAGAGGAGCCATTTTACACATCTGAAGTATTAATCGACCGAACTGAACTTCAGGAGAAGAATCAGAAGACCAAACATCTGTCTTTAAGTTTAAAAGAAATGGAATCCTCACACGCATACAATATAAGACAAATACAGATTCAACATGAGGAAAAATTAGAAAGCCTTCACCTTGGTTACAGCAAGTTGATTACGGAACTAAACTCAAAGATCAATGAACTTGAAAAGCAGCAGGTTAATGAACTCAATCAATTCAACCTGGAAATGTCACAATTGAAAACAAGTCATGAAAAATTAACACGAGAAATGGAGACGAATTATCAAATGAAGCTGAAAGTTGAATATGATAAGTATGAAGAGTTGGACGAGGAATATAGGAAAATGGTGAGTTATTATGAGTCCAAATTGTCGGACTTGGAAAGGATTAAGTCATTAGAGATTGACGTAATTGAAGAAAAGCATGACCGAATTATAAGTGAGAAGAACGAAGAAATTGAGAAGCTTGAGGCAAAATTGGCGCGTGAGATAGAAGAGAATAAAAAGTTGGTTGAGATGATGCAGGATGATGCTGATCGCGAGATTTTAGAAATTCGGGAATTTTGTGAAAAGAAGCTGAATGAAGAGAAAGACAATTTGTTGAAGTTGGAAGGTACTTTGAACGAATATTTATAATGAATGATCTTTAGATAACTTCACTGATTTAATCAATTAAATTCAATAATTTAATTAATTGTTTTTCTTTGCAGGTGAAGTCGGTGCATATCGTACAAAGTACCTCGCCTGTCAAAACGAAATCAAATCGCTGAAAGTTGAAATTAATAATCTCAGAACGAAATCGACAAACTATCAACGAATAATTGAAGAGCTAAAATCAAAGAAGCAAGAACTTGTGAAGAATATAAAGGAAGAAAAAGCTGCGATAGAAAAGAAGGAAGAACACATTTTAGAGTTACTGGAATCGAAACAAGAGTTAGAAAGACAACTGACTGCCTTGACATTGAGGATCGAAGAATTGCAGGAACTAATAAAGTCACGTGACCAAACTAATCAAGAATTGCAGCGAAAAATATCGTCGATGTTTGTGGAAGCGCAAAATTTGAAGACCAAAATTGCGAGTTTGAAGTTGCAGCTTCAAGGATCGCAGGACAAATTGCGTGCAGTGCAAATTGAATATCAACTTCAGTTGAATAAAATAAAAAAGATGGAACAATTGTTTAACAAAGTACAAAATGATTTGCAGGAAGTTGTTGAATTTGTTCCGAATCCAAATGAACTTAGGAAGCTGACTCTGAAAATGCATCATCGTTACAAACTCAGTTTAAGCAAATTACTAAGCAAAGAATTTGATGTTCAAAATGAATTGAAAAAGGAAAACATCAAGCTGAAAAATATGATTGAAATGATACGTAAATCCAATCAACGTCGGATTTTCCCCTGCGAGGAATTGGAGAAAAAGTATAGCAAATTGTTGGATGACAATGCAATTTTGATAAACGAACTGAATGAGTGGAAAAAGAAGTATGACGAGCAGACGAAGAAAGTTAGTAACATACAGAGAATTTTGGGTCTGAAAGATGATAAGAAAGTTAATATTAATGAGACGCGAAGAAAGTTGGACGATTTTATTCGTAATTTGGAGGAATCTGAAGAGGTGAGGGATAATCAGTTGAAAGAACTTGAGAAGAGAATTGAAATGTTGCAGGAAGAGAATGAGCGGTTGATTTCGTTGACCAAACAGATGGAAATTGAAAGATGTTCTTGTTGAACGTGAAATAAATATTGACAAAGTTGAACAAAAAAAGCAGATTTATTTCGACTTGGTATAAACTTAACAAAAAACCGTATTACCAAAGTTTATCAAAAGTAAATGTAATCTAAAAAAAACGGTGTTTTGGCTTAAAGGAATGATTACAAAACAAAAGGAATGATGGCTTTTCGGCGTTTTGGATAGTCAGAGAATTCCTTGACGTAAGCTCGGTGTTTTCCCAGAGCCCAAACAGCCATTTGATAAGCTCCAGCGAAGGCGAATAAACCAGCTGAAAATAAATCAAATTTATTAAAACAGTTGCTTTTTTAAAATTCAAATATTTGTTTATTGGAAATATTTACCTGGAAGACATTTAGTCATAATGGTGAATCCGATCCAGATACCAATTTCATAAGTATAATTGGGACAGGAGACAAAATTGAAGAGAATGGTAAATGGATTTCCCGTTGGCTTTGGAATCCTTCGCACGGTTGTACCGGCGGGTCTCAAATTTCTCAGGGCAATGTGAATGCTGAGATTGCCGAGTTCGCATATAAGAAACATCGCGCCGCCGATAATTGATTGAATTAAAGCTGGCGGCGTGTACAGTGGATGATTCACGTGATAAGCTACGTACATCGCAAACAGCCAATAATACGAACAATTTTTAAACAAATTTCGCAAAGGCATTGTGCCGTGACTGAAACGATGCACGAAGAGGGTTTCTAGAAGACGTTTGATGTAGTGAATTGACCAACATATTACTGCCCAGCTGAAATTTCGAAAATTTTTTATTATTTCATATTTTTTCTATGAATTTTGGATATTTCAGATAAAAATTTGCATCTTCATTGTCTCATTTACAAATAATCTGCTTAAATTCTCAGAGATCTAATAATTAAACAAAACAAAAAAAAATAAAAAAAAAATTTTTTTTTATTCAAAATACTTTATTACCCAGCTGAAATTTCGAAAATTTTTTATTATTAAATATTTTTTCTATGAATTTTGGATACTTTAGATAAAATTTGCATTTGCATTTTCTCATTTACAAAAAGTCTATTTACATTCTCAGAGATCTAATAATTAAACAAAAAAAATGAAAAAAAGTAAATTTGTATTCAAAATACTTTATTACCCAGCTGAAATTTTGGAAAATTTTTTATTATTTCATATTTTTTCTATGAATTTTGGATACTTTAGATGAAATTTGCATTTTCTTTTTCTCATTTGCAAATAGTTTGCTTGGATTTTCAGTGATGTAATCATTCAAACAAAAATGAAAGAGTACACTTTCAATCGACATTACTTCGAATTATCATAAATAAATATTGATGAGATGTTAAACTATTGCGAAATGTGATTGATAGTAACTTTTGTATCATAATCTTTAATAATAAAAAAATGAGTATTTTTCACATGATTTTTTTGATTAAACAAAGTTCATTTAGTAAAGTAATCTTTGTTTAAGAAGAGAAATAAGATTCATACTGAACGACTGGATGTGGTGAAACTTTTTCGACACTGCCGTAAAAGAACCAGGGTCGGTAATAGAGCCATAAATAGACGACTAAGGGTCCAGCGTATTCGGCCAAAAAGACTGTCTTCCAGCCGATCTGCGGTCCCAGATCTTTAAGATAAAGTTTGGAGCCGCTGCTGAGTGAAAGCTGCTGCATAGTCGACGAGTCGGACAGAGCTTTGCCTTTGGGATTTAATCGTAGACATGGTGTTTTTGGTGCTTTTTTGAGTTTGAGCAACTTATTTTTGATTTCTAAAATTGTTGTGTTAGGTGTTGCCTGCGAAAAAGAATTAACATTAATAAGAATAAAAATGAAGATAATAAACATTGTTATTTTTATCATTTGCAAGCGTTTAAAAATGATAAATTATTTAATTAATTCTCATTTTTTCATATGCATAGATAGCAAATGAGGAAGTAACTGAAGGTCTTTTTTGTTAAATTAAGGTATAAATAAAAGACCGAAAATTGATTAACGAAGAGTTAACCTTTATAGGTGAATATTTTCATGAATTTAAATTCATCAATGCTGACTTGCGTATTGAGAATCAAGGTGCAATACAAGAATAATTAAGAACTATCATTTGAAATGTTACTATCCGTTTGTGTAATCGTTTCATATTTAATATCAACAAAAGTGTCTTCAGTAAAAATTTAATCATTTAAAAATTTGAAAATATCAATTTTTTAATTCCAAAGTATGCATTTGAAGTTCAACATTGTAGTATCATCGACATTATTACTCAATCGCGTTTTTCAATATTATGAATGAAACTTACTTATTACGAGAAAAATATAGTAGATACTTGTTACTATCGCGAATAAATGTGCATAAAAACGCGTCATTAGAAGCTATCATCTATTTCTAATGCATTTTAATACAAAAACCGATAGCAGCAAAAAATTTGAAATAAAAATTCGAAAAGCAACTCGATTGTTAAATAATATATAATGATATTTTAATAATAAATATGACACGAATGAACGAGCGAAAGGTGACGGAAAATTTGGAGAACAGTTAATTAATTCATTAGTGATTAGGAAAGTTAATATTGAATGTTTGAAATAATACTTACAGTTATGTGCGTGACGCTTTTGCTGTTCGAGGCTGTTAAAATTTCAATCTGAAAGAAAAAGTCGAGTTTATAAATCAATTTGCTTGTCTTTTTAAGTTTTTGATTGATCAAAACTTCGGACTGAAAATAAAAACAAGATTCCATACGAGTACTCACATCCATGATTGTTATTATTTACAAGTTGGTGCAGTGACAAAATCATGCGATTACAACATCCAAATGCACGGACTGCTTACGGTGGTATAGAATGTTGCGTGAGTGGAAGCATTTTGACGTTGCACGACCAATTTCCTCGCCACGTCCACCACGACGCGGCGCCACTTGCCATCCTCAATTTCGTCGACGCTTCAGACTCTACGAAACTTTCACGCAATTAATATGTAATTTTAACTGTAATTTGACTTTTAATTTCTTTTTGTCTGCGAAACATTTTTCAAGTTCTCAAGATTTGTTCTATTTAGAACTAATCTGTAAGTTATTTTTAAGTTAGTTTTAAAAAATAATTAGTTTTTACATTTAAGGTACTTTTAAGTTATTTTTAAGTTAATTTAAAAAAATAATTAGTTTTTAAATTTAAGGTACTTTTAAGTTATTTTTAAGTTAATTTAAAAAAATAATTAGTTTTTAAATTTAAGGTACTTTTAAGTTATTTTTAAGTTAATTAAAAAAATAATTAGTTTTTACATTTAAGGTACTTTTAAGTTATTTTTAAGTTAATTTAAAAAAATAATTAGTTTTTACATTTAAGGTACTTTTAAGTTATTTTTAAGTTAATTAAAAAAAAATTAGTTTTTACATTTAAGGTACTTTTAAGGTACTTTGAAGATATTTTTATTTTCAAGTCATTTGTAAGTTATTTATATATTTTTTCAATTTCAAGTTATTTCTAAGTTAATTTAAAGATCTTTTAAGTTTCTTAATACATTTTATTATTAAGTTATTATATACTTCAAAGTAATATATATTAAGTTTAATATACTTCAAAGTAATTTTTTTAAGTTACTTTGAAATTTAAAGATATATTTGTTTTAAAGTTATTTCTAAGTTATTTCTAAGTTATATTTAAAGTCATTCAAGTTTTTTTATACATTTTTTATAAATGTATTATTAAGTTATTTTTAAGACATTTCAAAGTTATATATATAAATAAACGTAAAAATATTTATAGAAGAATTAAACAATCAGCAATCCATCACACAATAATCCTAAGAACACAATGTAAAGCTTAAGTTCAATAAGTAGTTTTAATGTCTAACATCTCTCTATTGTGAACTTTGCATTGTTGAAGAGAGTTTATAATCGATTGTATGTACGCGCGCGGGGTTAAATCGGCATTTAATTTATGTAACGTTCCATGTGGTTGTTACATATGTAAATGAGAGATATAAAATGTTTTGTAATATTCGGCTTTAATGGATTGATTTCATTAACACATCGTATATTCTTCACATCAAACAATCCGGTTATTCCCCTTAGTGTCGTGAAAAAAATACTTTAACTCGGTTCTATAGATTGTAAGCAGACCTTGACTGACTATTAAGTATATAAAATGTAAAATAAACGAAATCATCTAGAATAAATTTCATCCTAAGTTATTTTTAACTTAACATTATGTTGTTTAAAAATTGTAATCAAAAAGTATTAAATAAACCGTTTTTATTACTTTTAAAGTAACTTCAGTTATTTTGCAATTATTTTAAGTTATTTTTAAGGTATCTTAATTTTTTAATTTTAAAAATATTTTATTTTTTGTATCTCTTTAGTTACTTTTAAATTTCTTTTTGGATAATTTTAAATAGTTTTTAATTTTTTTAAAATGATTTATGTTATATTCAAATGTTGCCGTATAATACTGTATAATAATAAGATAAAATAATGAATAAAAATAAGACAATATATGTTAAGGATTTCGATCATTTTATCAATTCATTTTTGTTATATTACCAACAAGTGACGTGTTCACCTTGAACGAAGAGCTTTTGAAATCTGTGGTATCACTGCACACGCTTAAGCTAGTTTCATGACGTAAAGGTCAAAGATCTGCTTTTCAGCATGTTTTCTGACGTATAAATTATCTTGATACCACTTAAACCGAAGACATCTACTGTTTATTTCGCGGAACACACAAATCAAAATTGCGTCCAATTTGACATTTATTTTCAACATTACCTTCCTCGTAATATCCACCGTTTTTATTATTTTCATATTTTTAAATATGAAAATAATAAAAACGTAAAAATAAATTTTAAACTAAATCATAATACATAAAAAAATATTATTATGTGAAAGTGAATGGAGAAATAACGTTTTTTTATTTCTCCATTCACATTCACTATTTTCTTTTTTTATAAAAATAGAAATGGAAATTTCAATTAAAATTACGATTCATTAAATTGATTTATAATTAAAAATAACATTTACGTGTCTGTTTTGTCGCAATTCGAGTTAATGATAATAATTTATTCGCGCAATAGATGACACTTATGAATAATTAGAGTTATGTAATATTTCAGCTTATTATATTCATTTTAAAATAATGTATGTAATTTTACTGTAGATTTAAACTCCTTTGGATTTTGTTGTACAAAGTTTTTGATATATTCGACAGGCAATAAAATCATTTTCATTTAAAAGACTTTCATATCGTGAGTCGATAATTAAGAAATCTACCGGGTGATATTTTTTAAAAATCATGTTCCTTGAATATTAATTTAAAATTGACGTAATGTTGCTTAAAGTTACGTATATTCCTCATTTATCGACAAAATGAAAATATATTAGATTTTTTAATATTAATAGTATAAATAAACTTAGCAATTTATAGATATGTATTTTTTGAAAAAGTTTTTAATTACTAAAAAAATTTACTATAAAGTTATATTTTATATTAGTTGTACAAAGTTTTATAACTAGTACTAAAATACACTTTTTTATAATTATAATAATTTGTCGTTATTGGAACTGTCTTTATTCCTATAGAACACCGGTTGCTTTTCTGTATTGTCCAAAATGTTCCAAATACTGTTGAATTGTATCAATCGGCTGATATATTTCACTCATTCGACTCTGCAATAAAAAGTATTATTTAATAATTTGATGTATATAATGAAATAATGTATTCATATTATCAATTTAAATATATTAAATAAGAAATTGTATGTAATTCAATATTATTCTCAATTTTTAAAACATTAATTTATGAATATTAAATTATTTTATATCCAACATACTTGCAAGTACTGCGGCACTTGGTTGGAAACAACTGATCCAAGAAATCCTTGCAAAAATTCCCTCATTAATTCCCAAGCGCTTCCTGGTACAACGCATGGCCTATATTCCACCTAAAAAATTAAAAAATTCACAGAATATTAATATATTAATAAATAATATGTAAATATATTTTTAAAACGACTATATTTAATATCAAATTTAAATTAAAAATAACAAAAAAATATTTTTTCTTTTTATTTAATTAATTAAAATTAAACAAATAAATGTAAAACAATCAATTAAGAAAAAATGGAACAAAATTATTTGCTATTTTCATTTTAATATATTAAAAATAATATTGCATTGAAAGGATAATAAATAATTAAAAATATTGTATATTAAAATGCAATGAAGTAAATTAGAAAATTTTTTTTTATTTTTATTAAATTAATTAAATAAAAAAAATAAATGTAAAACAATCACTTAAGAAGAAATGGAACAAAATTATTTGCCATTTTCATTTGAATATATCAAAAATAATATTGCATTGAAAGGATAATAAATAATTAAAAATATTGTATATTAAAATGCAATGAAGCAACCTATCGACAGTTTTCTGAAACATTTTGTTCAAAGCAATTGTTTACTTTTCGGTATAATAAAATGGTACTTTCGATTTATTGGAAATGGCTGAGAAGTAATTGTGGCGCAGCGTGGTGGCTGTTATTATGCAATGAAAACTGTGAATAATGTGCTTGTTAGTTACAATTTCCCATTGATTTATATAGCGTTGATACATCATTTTGTATCCATTAGACAAATGAATAAAACATTACTTGGCCAAGCCCATTAAGTCTCTCAGTTGACACAAAGAAGAAAAAAAGTTGCAGAGAAAAATTATAAAAAAGATAACAATATAACATATTGCAATGCAATTTGCTTATACTTCAGCAGAGATTATTCTATTATCATTTATCGAAATTAAGTCTTTTGAATTTAAATAAGTCAATTCTAATGGAATTGTATCACATACAATTAAAATGCAATTCTTTATGTTAGATTAGATATTGTTCAAGGTTGTTATCTCTTTTTCTTTGTTTATTTATTGTTTTGCTCCATTTGTTATCTGTGTTGCGGTTTTTTGTTTTGTTTATGTTGTATTTTGCTTGTTTTTGTCTTTTGTTTATCTTGAACTCTGTTTTTTTTATGTTCACTTGTTTACATTTGTGTTTACATTTATGTACATTCTACTTAAGTTTATGTTTTGTTTTATTTATGTTATTATTTGCTTGTTTTTGTGTTTTGTTTATCTTGGACTCTGTTTTATTTATGTTCACTTGTTTACATTTGTGTTTATATTTATGTACATTCTATTTAAGTTTATGTTTTGTTTTATTTATGTTGTCATTTGTTTGTTTTTGTGTTTTGTTTATCTTTGAATTTGTTTTACCTATGTCCGCACGTTTATGTTTGTGTTTATATGTTTATTTGTATTCTGTTTTTGTTTTGTTTACGTTGTCCTTTGCTTATTTTTGTTTTCTTCTTGTTCTATTTTCTTATTTTCTTTGTTTATCTATATTCTGTTTATCTTTTTATTATTATTTCGTTTATTTTTTATATTTGTTTTCTTGTTTGTATTTTTGTACTTTTTGTTGTTGTTATTTCTATTGAGATTAATGTTTTGACTAATTTTTCTTTCTAGAAATAGAAAACAAATGTACTTTCAAAAGCTGTTATTCAAAAACCGAAAACATGAAAGACATAAAACACAAAATGAAGAATGAATTTCTCGCCGATATGAAGATTATTTTGTCAGCTTGAACCACGACTCGGTTGATCCTTTTAATGCAAACTAACACGGCATGTAATTTCGTGTGATTTTTGAGGGAAATGAAGCATCCAGCAGGGCACATAGTGTGGACACAAGACAAAAAGAATGGTGGTATACATCACGCATAATCCGGCTTAGTGGACGATGATTCCGAAGAGAGTCTTGGCGGTTCTGGGGGATTTCATTTTTATCTCCCCAAAAACTTCTCGACAAAAGCAAATGAGAATTTCTCCATTTATGTCTTTCAAACTGTCGAAAACTTTATACTTTATCCTTTTTTTTCTTTTTTCAAAATCAAAAATCATGTTGATTTATAAGTACACCTTTTTGTTGTTCCTTGACGAATGAAAAAAGTTTCTCTGTATATTATTTGTGACAAAATAATTGAAGATTGTCCAAAACAGGAGATACAGAGTAATTGAAAATAATGAATTGAAAGATAATCAAAGTTAAAATGGTGTCTCGAAGATGAACTAATTAAAACCACACAAGAAGGTGGACAGAAATGATTTAGCATCGATTGATCATATACATCGTCGCAAATTTTAATTAAAACAACACGTTTGCACGACGTAAAATGTGCGCATAATTGCGATGTAATGATGTCAATTAATGCTTTATGTGAATCCACTTTATAAGATGTTTTCAAAAAAAAAAAAAAAAAAAAAAAAAAAAAAAAAAAAAATCGCTATTAATAAAAATAATGACGAAAATGTTGATAATTACACTTAATTAGAGTGTACCGAGTGTGGCACTTTTTTTTCTGCTACTGTTGTTAAATGAGTTTTAATAGAAGAAATAAAAGGACAAATATATATACAGAATATAAAAAAATATATATATATATATATACTAGATGAATCCCCGGTTTTGCTCAGGTGTTCACTTAAAGAAATATTTACTATCTACAGCGATTGAATATTACATCCCAATGACATCTCTGTGAAATCACTATGACATTCTTAGACATCTCTATAACATCCCATGACATCCTTATGACATCCTTATGAAATCCTTACGACATCATTCAACATCCCTATAACATCTTTATGACATCCTTATGATATCTCTGTGACATCTCAATGACAAAGGTTTCAATGATATCCTTATGATATCCTTATGACATCTTTATGACATTCTTCTTTTTATAGACAGGGGGAATCCTATGACATCCCTATACCATCCATATGACATCCTTACGACATCATTCGACATCCCTATAACATCCTTCTGACATCCTTATGACATCATTCGACATCCCTATAACATCCTCCTGACATCCTTATGACATCCTTATGACATCCTTATGACATCCTTATGACATCCTTATGACATCCTTATGACATCCTTATAACTTCCCAAGACATCTCTTTATATATATAAATATACATTTTTCTTTTTCTCTAAAAATAATAATGTATATTTAATAAAATATATTTTTAGTTAAAAAATGATAAACAATTATTGTGTTTCATACAAAGTGTGTAAAATGAACAAGATAATTTATAAGCTCGACTTTTAGGAGACACAAAGTGTTTGTGCAAATAATTGCACTAAATGTTTTATCACGAGCTAGTAATTTTGCAGTGAAACAATTTTGTCAACGGCCACGCGAAGAAAGCGCACATGAAAATTTGAAATCTGACAAATGACCAAATTAACTTGAATTCCCGGTGTCACGGCAAATGACGTGATACTTAGTACCGATGAAAGATTCGAATAATTTCGTTGCTTTGGGTTTTGCGATGCTCGATGAAAGATGAGATAACGATTTTAAACTGGTACATGTCAAAAATTGTAATAAAACTTCAAAGTCAAGAACTTTAACCAAAAAATTAACTCCTTATGAGTCACACAAAAGATTAAAACAATTCTGTATAGAATTGAAAAAAAAGACATTATTTTCTTGATTGAATGTTATATTATAACGAAAAATAAAGAAAAAAAAACTGCTCGGTTATAAATCAAGTTCCACTTTTTGTTACTGACAATTCAGTTTTGAAACAAAGACATTTTTCTAACGGTCCTTGAAATTATCATAAAAGCTTGTTCAAAACGAAGTACGAATTGTGTTGAAATTCTAAAGAACCTTTTTATGAATAAAAACGCGAGGAAACAGCGGACCATTTAATAATCGATATTGATACATTTATGAATTAGTTGAACGAATGAAAAATGCGGCTTTAACTTATAATTTAAAATAAACTTGAGTCTTTTTTTTCCATCAATTATATCATTTCTATTGTCACCAGGTGACAATAACAACACAAAAATCCATTTAATAAATGGATTTTTGCATTATTATTTTCTTATTGTAAACTTTACATCAATTTTACAAAAAGTATACTTTAAGTTTTTTTTAAATAAAGCAATTTTACATTTATTTATTGTAATTTTATATTTGAAATGTTATATGAAATTTTTATCAACATTTTTCACATGTTTTTAAAGATTTACATTTTCGAAATTATTTTAAAAAATTTTTTCCAAATTATTTTTTTTTATTTTAAAATTGATAAGACATTTATGATTGCGTAATTGAAAATTTGTCGGTATTACAAACCGGGATAATTTATGGGGACAATTTTTTTTTTTTTGAGAAACTGCATATTGACGTAATTGTGATGGATGGTGAAGCTTACCTCGACGAGGATGCCTTTAAAGTTTTGATTCACAGACACGGATCCGAGCTTGATGCAAAAATCGCCGAGTTCGAATCTTGGTCCTTTGGACTCGATCTTGGTGGTTTTTTTGCTCGTATAAAATGGCGTCATTTTGTTCAAGAGCAAATCAAAAAGGCCGTCAGCCAGAAGCGGCACCATTTTGTTTCCGGATTCGAGGATGGCAAAGACAGTGGCCGGCTGCTCCGAATTGTGCAAAACGTGCATAGTTCTTTGTACGCCTGAAACACAATTTACGTTTGAAAAATAATTCACTTTAAGAAAATAAATCGCAGGAAAAATTTGCCAATCAATTTAATAGCTACATTCTTTTTGTTTTAAAGTTGAACAAAAATTTTATTTTAATTTTGAAAAAAAAAAAAAACAATCAATTTTAATAAAAAAAACAACTAATTTTAATTTTGAAACAATAAGTAATTTTAATTTCGAAAAAAAAACAATTAATGTCAATTTTAAAAAACCTTTAATTTTAAAATTGTAAAAAAATTAATTTTTATTTTAAAACAAACAGTTATTTTAATTTTGAAAAAAAATAATTTTAATTTTGAAAAAAAACAATTAATTTCAATGTTGACAAAATTCTTAATTTTAATATTGTAAAACATGTAATTTTAATTTTGAAACTAAAACTTTTTTAATTTTGAAAAAAACAATTAATTTCAATTTAAAAAATTTAAAATTTTATTAACTTAAAAATAAGAAAATTTTAAATAAAAAATTAAAAAATTTATTAACTTTAATATTAATATTGTAAAAAATCTAATTTTAAGTTTGAAAAATATTTTTTTTTATATTTCTTTAAAAAATGTTTTTTTTTAAATTTTTTTTCGAGGATACATTTTTTGCGTTCAATCATGATTTTCAATTAAAGGAAGAGTAAAATCTATATCAAACAAAATACACGCGCGATTGGACTTGGCCAAAATGAAATGCGCGACGTGTGCGCAAAGTTCACTGAATATTCATAATCTTCTCTTCATTCATTTTCAGCGCCGTTCGCTTGTATAATATCGAAGCACCGTGGGATATAAGCGACTTTACGAGCACAGCAATGAATTATTAATATGATAAACAATTATTATCATAATGCAAAAGTTGTTGAAAAAGTTTCAATTTATTTTTCTTCTCTATAGCTTTTATTATATCGCATTTTTTTGTATCATTGCCAATACCCATTGAAATTCATCAATGAAACAGAAAAATTGAATCTGACGTTATCATAATGTTACTTTTATAACATAATTTTAACAATTTTATCCAATAAAATATTTAAAAGTATTTTTAAAAGTACATTAGTCTCGATACTTTATTTCAGGAGGAAATAAAAATTCCTTTTAATTGCCGTACGAAATTT
>JABFPJ010003155.1:0-16948 GCA_022817425.1 Gryon sp. ZL-2020 | reverse complement strand
GTAATGTGTGTAACGCTAGGCATCGTTATGGCCATAATCAGGTATACCATAATGTGGTTTGCCTTATAAGAACTTGACAAGGTCCACATCTGGTTGCCATGACGTAAAATTGACTTTTTTTATTAGGCTAACCTGATGGGGGCCTCATAGGGTTAGCCACATCACAACCATAACTTAGACAACCTATAAGTAGTAGAAGCTCTTAGCTATGATGTTCAAGAGTCTTGGTGGTGTGGCGGTTAGAGGGTTTGCCTACTGATTAGAAGGTCGTTGGTTCAAATCTTCTTTAAAACAAATTTTTGTCATCTGTTGTGGAATCCGAATCAGACCCTCATCAGGCCCTGATATGGCACTTCTATTTCATCAGATTACTTGATCAGGACCATATCAATTCCTAGCGTTACACACATATAATATCCTAATTTAAAAATCTAGTTATGGCCAGATTAGGTACTGTGGTTTCCTGATCATGGCCACATCAAAACCCAATTGCAATTTTTACTAGGGATGGGCCTAACGAGACCTACGTGGTATTGGACATTTAATGAAATCCAAGTTTGGCCCAACCTTGGCCCTGGTTAGGCCCTATATTGACCCTACTCCCCAACCTTGCAACGAATTATACAACATTGGGCCTACATTGGCCCAGTACAGGCTTACCCTAATAAGGCCAACCCGGACCTTACCAAGCTATGGCCTGCTTTTTACCTTGATAAGACTTTTTCAATTTTTACTGGGTATTCTTAACATTAACGTTCAGTTCCCTGGTAGAATATTCAATTGGCTGAAACACGGTCCTGGCGTGGAAACCATGCTTGGGCCCTAGCGGGCCTTTTTTAATTTCTAATAGGGCTGCAACTAAAATTTCAACATTTGAGATTTTCCTGAGTATTTAGGATTTTAATTAATTTTAAACATTGATTAAGTAAAATGAAAATCATAGAATCTTCCTAGAATCTATTAAATTCTCCTGAATTCGATTTATGCCGTAAAGTATGGCGAAGATATATTGCGAAAATCAGATAGACATATTTCCTTAATGTTTAACTTCGGTAGTAGATTCAAAATGGCCTGGGATGTTCTTTTTGATTTGTCGATACTAGCTTGCGCGTGTAGTTATGTTCGATTGGTAAATGGCATCGGACTATAAATTTAAAGTATTCAGTGCATATAAGCATACTGGAAATATATTCCGTCTGACTTCGCGCACTTTTCAACCAAATTTATCATTTGCCATTGTGCATGATGTAAATGTGATGTTTCTTGTCATGCTTTACATTCCAGCGTGCACGTATTTTTGTTTCGACAT
Organism: Gryon sp. ZL-2020; assembly: GCA_022817425.1. Lineage (NCBI taxonomy): Eukaryota > Metazoa > Arthropoda > Insecta > Hymenoptera > Scelionidae > Gryon > Gryon sp. ZL-2020. Next base: position 15,639 of record JABFPJ010003155.1, on the reverse strand, counting down.
TTTCAATAAAAATAGTTACACTTATTTATTCTTAACATCGAACAATTTCGTTATTTTTGCACATTTAAATTTCGTTCAAAATAATTTTTTAATATAATTGCAATGTTTTATTGCATTATGTACTTTTACAATTTGTACATTTTAATTACAATATTTGCCTTAAATGTTTGTTCTTGCTTGTGAAATAATTAATATTTCACGTCGTATTTTAAAGCGTAAAGTGAAATTTGAAACAAGCAATGCTAAAGTTAAATGTTGCATGTTGTGCACGTGAGTTGCGAACAGCTATTAAATTTCAAGTTTGGACATTGTATTTTTGCGGATTTAACGGCACATTGTTTAGATTATTATACTAATAATTATTATTGATTCTTATGATTACATACGTAAAGTTATTAAATATTACAACAAATGTAAATTCATTCATAAATATTACATAATTTAGTAATTCCCTTAAATACCTATATTTCGAAACATTCGAAAAAGTTCGGAAACAGTATAAAATAAGTGAATGTGAAAAGCATGTAATACGCGAGATTAATAATTATCTAACACATCATATATTGCGTGCTGTAATAAGTAGAAGCAATCAGATGTCACATTCGCGATTAACGGAAGATTAAGCAAACATGCAAAATATTACACTTCCGACTGATAGATTGTTCATAGAACGCAATTAATTTAAATCTGAAGTATACATATTTGTCGATGAATAATATCATAAGCTCAATTAACCGATCTGCATTATAGATATTTTATTAGATGATAAGCCTATGGAATCATAATACTGCAGCTAATCACTTTTAATATTTTAAGTTGTTTTGAATTTGCAATACAGTTGCAGAATAATTTCAAAAAATATTTTTTTATACATTAGTGTAAGTCAAAAAATACCATTGCCATGCCATTGCCATGTCAGTGCCATGCCAATGTCATGCTATAGTCATGCTATTACCATGCTATTGCCATGCTATTGCCATGCTATTGCCCTGCTATTGTCATTCTATTGCCATGCTATTACCTTGCCAGTGCCATGCCAGACCCATGATATGGCCATGTCAGTGCCATACCAGACCCATGCTATGGCCATGTCAGTGCCATACCATTGCCATGTTATTGCCAAGCTATTGCCATGTTATTGCCAAGCTATTGCCATGTTATTGCCATGCTATTGCCATGCTATTGCCATGCCATTACCATGCCAGTGCTATGACATGTAAATATATGCAAAAGTGAATGGAACATCTATTTTACATATAAAAATGTATTTAACATATATTTTAAACAGCAGAAAGTTATATATTTGTAAAAATATATTTTTTTCTCGTATGGGATGACACAATCTAGAACGACTGAAGTTGTAGTTTAGCACACAAAATGCGCTAATGGTTCCATTCGCAAAACCCTATTTTCCGTGCCTCGGAAGGACTGATAGGTCCTAAGAGCATTATACATTGGTTCAAACTAATCGATAGCAGTAATTTAATAAAGCGTCTGCAAATCGAAAATAGAAAGACAGTTTGTAGTAGAAACTTAATTAAATCTCCACAGTTTAAACCAATTTATAATGACAGCCTATCGATTCCCTTATTTGTACCTTATTATTATTATCTAATAAGTGTACCAATGTACATTATTAGTGTTTTTAAAACATTGCTAAAGCATACACGCAAAAAAGGATTTTACGAATAGCGTTCTTCTAGTGTTCCATTATAGAATATTTTTCAAGTTAGAATGAAACAGATCTAACGCGCTAAACTACAACTTTAGTTATGACTAGATTTCCAGGGCAATGCCATGGGAAGGCTAGGCCATAGGACAGCCATACCATATGAAAGTCAAACTATATGAAGACCAGGCCATAAGAAGGCCAGACCATAAGAAAGCCAGGCCATAAGAAGGCCAGGCCATAAAATGGCCAAACCATAGGAAGGCCAAGAATTAAAAAGGCCAGGCCATAGGAACCGCAAGAATTAGGAAGGCCAGGCCATAGGAAAGCCATGTCATATGAAGGCCAGGCCATAGGATGGTCAGGCCTTAAGAAAGCCAAGCTATATGAAGTTCAAGTCACAGGAAAGCCATGACATAGGAAGGCTAGGCCATAGGTAGGCCAGGCCATAGGAAGATCAGGCCATAGGAAGGCCAGGCCATAGGAAGACCAGGCCATAGGAAAGCCAGGCCATACGAAAGACAGACCATAAGAGGTCCAGGCCATAAGAAGGCCAAGCTATATGAAGATCAAGCCACAGGAAAGCTATGTCATATGAAGGCCAGGCCATACGAAGGACAGACCATAAGAAGGCCAGGCCATATGAAGGCCAGACCATAGCAAGGACAGGCCATAGCAAGGCCAAGTCAAACCACAGCTAGTCCATGTCAGACCATAGCAAGACTATGTCAGGCCATAGCAAGGCCATATTAGGCCATAGCAAGACGAGGCCAAAAAAGAAGAAATCATAGGGTTTCCAGCAAGTAAATACATTTATTAATGCATTGCATTTTGTATTGTTTAACAATAATATAAACAGAGAAAAAATATAGTTCAATTTAGAGCTAATCATATTTCATAAATGAGCTTAATTTGTATTGTAACTTTAAAACATAATAAAATTGAAAATTAACTATAAAAGTTTACTGCTTCATCAGAAAATTATGCTTACATATCAACTATAGAACGTCTTTTAAAAAGATGTTATCATAACATTTCTGTGAGTGAAGCAAAATGAGCATATCAGATTTCAATAATTAACCTCGAACAAGTGCTCCTTATCAGGTTATTTAACAAGGTATCTTACTTTTGTACCAACGCACCAGCTTAATTTACTAATGGAAAGAAGCGAACGATTTAGTGATATCTAATAATCTTAATTAAGGGACATATCATGATCGCCAGTATTTGCGTTTGGTCGAACAATTTATTGTTAATTGAGCGTATAATTATTCAAGCCATGAGCTCGCTCAAATATGTACAGCTCTGCTTCTTGATCTATTATCGTGCGGCTGAATAAAGCGCGAGGAAAGTAGATAATAAACCTCTCACCTCTCTCTTGTGATCGCGACACACGATCAAGCTGAATAACAGGAACAAATAATGAACGAATATTGGTCGGCTTTGATCGGCCAATCGTGAAACAGTGGTTATTTGGTCGGTTTGTGTAACGACGTTTCATAGCGCAACGATATAGACTATCAAGTACAACCTACCTAAATTGCGCTAAATGGTCATGGTGTTATCGTACTGCTATTATAAAGCAGCCGCATTCAGGCTCACTCTGTCTAGCTGATTGTGTCGTTGAGAATATAATAACCGTATAATAATGCCAACAAAAAAGTGCACCTCCGTCAAACTTTGCTCGTTCTTTTTTGTTTCTTCCATATCGCGCTTAGTCTTAATGCTTCTTTGAAGTAATATTTATTTCAAGGATTCTGTAAAAGATAAAATGTTTTTGCTCAATTTTATATACGAGTTTGTTGAAAGCTAACAACAGTGATTTAGAATGTTGAATATCTATCAAGAGGTTGTAAGGTTAATTGAAACGTATTAAGGTTTTGCATTTTGCATTGGGTTTAAGATAGGATGTCCGACTAACCTAGAAATGTTATATTCTATTTTGATTTAAATGGTGATTCTGAAAGTTTATTTAATTTATTTAATATTTTTTTATGGCCATAACCAGGCCATGTCAGGCCATAACAAGGCCATGTCAGGCCATAGAAAGGCCATGTCACGCCATAGCAAGGCCATATTAGGCAATAGCAAGGCCAGGCCATGTTAGTCCATAGCAAAGCCAGGTCATGTCAAGCCATAGCAAGGCCAGGCCATATCGGACCATAGCATGGCCAGGCCATAGTCGGGTCAGGCTATAGCCAGGTCATAGTCAGGCCATAGCAGGGCCATAGTCAAAATATACAGGGCCATAATCAGGATATAGCCTAGCCATATCATGCCATAGCCAGGCCATAGCAAGGCCAGGCCATTTCAGACCATACCAAGGCCAAGCCATGTCAGACTATAGCAAGGCCAGGCCATAGTCAGGCCATAGCAGGGCCATAGTCAGGCCATAACAGGGCCATAGTCAACATATAGCAGGGCCATAGTCAGGATATAGCCAGGTCATATCATACCATAGCCAAGCTATTTGAGGCTATAGCAAGGCCAAACAATATACAGCCATAGCAAGGCCAGTCCAAAAACCTTAAAATCTTATAAAATTTGTCTGAAAAAGTATCTTCTAACTATCAATTAACTGAAAGTATATTGTTTTACGTTTAAATCTAGTTAATTTCATTTTTGTTTTTTTTTTTAATTTTTATTTTTGTGTTTTTTTAATTTTTATTTTCATTATTTATTTATATATATTATTATTTAAATTTTTTTTTATTTTATTATATATATATAATATAATTATTAAATGATTTTTGTTTGTTAATATTTTATATAAATAACACTTTTATATTTCGTATTATATTAACACTTTTTATTTATTTATAATAATTAATAAATTAATTATTACTTAATTAATTAATAGAATTGTATTAATAATTACACTTGAATCTCAAGTACTGAGCAGTCTTGGAACCGGAAATACTTACAATTTGTACAATGTGGTGGCGTTGTTGTCTTTAGTGCAGTTACGCTTTTCATTGGTTAGTGTGTTTCATGTTCCGACGTTTTGACATTTTTATATTATTGCAAAAGAAATAAGTGTTATTCAAATACAAAATACTTCAATTTTCAACAAGTAATTATGGAAAATGATGAAAATGTGAGGAATCGTAAGTATATAATTGTATATTATTTTTTTAATAAAAAATACATCAACGTAACTTTACATTTGCAAATGTTAGGTTAGCATGGGTATTGGAAGCGTATAATATGATAACAAAATAAATATTTATATATGTATATATTAATTATATTAATAAATATAAAATTATATTATATCTTAATAAATATTAATATAATTTAATAAATATAATAAAAAAAAAAATTTTTTTTGTACTTGGCCAGAGACACTACCGTGTCTCTTGATATATAATAAAATTAAAAATGTATTAAATTTATGTAAATTTAATATACAATAATAATATATATTCTATATTCGATATTCTAAATATAATATTTTCATTTGAAAAATATTGTAATTGTTTAAAAATTTTTTATGCCAAATAATAATATTATTATTAGTAACATTAATATAGCTACAATTTGTTTCATTTAAACTTATTGAGAATTTGAATTTATAGTCGCTTTCAAGTATATCCAATATTTTTTTACAAGAATAATACAAACAAAAAATAATACAAATAGAAAATAAAAACAATCTTTATTATTTAATTATTAATTATTTATTGTTATAATAATTGATAAAACATATTAATATAGAAATTTGAAATCGAATTTGTTAGACTTCAAACAAACATTCATCCATCCTGGAAACATAATTGTTCAAACGCATATTTTCAATTTCATATATTACTAAGCACAGTCATCTTAAATTGAGACTAATCAGACTTAATCACAGAATATTTTCTAACAATTTTCAGAATGTAGCACAAAATATTGTCTACAATGTAACAGCTCGTTCAAAATTAAAAAAAAAAGGAACTTAATTAAGCTGTACGATGCACTTTTAATTAAATAATTTCAAGCATAATTCGAGCATGAACAAAAGCAAATAAGCGGGTATATTGCAAAAGAAGTTCGAAAATCTACTTGCCTTACTAGTATATCCATGGAACAATTTTTCAAGACAGAAAATACCATTTATATTTTAATTAACTTTAATAAAGGCAAGTCAGACGAATCAAGTGATTCACTTTTTCAACACAAATCAAACACAATTAATTTCTTTCTTAACTCTCATCCAAGATCTCTCTAAACATCAGCTTCAGCTCAAGCCGCGAGCTTGTTTCGTTAATAGGCAACGTGTTTAATGACCCACATTCATCTTCCTTCGATAAATCATCATTAATTTTGCTATCCCCGTCATTTTAATTGATCGCCCCAAATCACGATACTATAATGTTTCACCGTCGTAGAATTAATTTGTTCCTCATTATTATTTGTAGACATAAATATAACCACGCGATGCACTACGTCAGAAAACTTTCTTACAAAAATGAGTTATTTGCGCAACGCACTGGCTAGCACACATTAAATAAATAAATATTTTTAATATGATGAAGAAAAAAAAAAGGAATTAAAAAGAAAAAAAATTACGACGGTAAAATGCTCGAGGGTTCTTTTTAGTAATTAAAAATGTCCGCGCGTTAAAAGATATGCCCGTCTACGTTCGTACTTTGCTAAATAGCGATTTACTTTTTTTTTGTTTTAATCTTTTTTTTTCAGCCGAATAGACGGTTTTTCCATTTCTTTGAAGATTTGCCATATTTCATAACTCGGCATTTTTTTTCCCCAACTTTCTTCGTTTTGCTTTGTCCGGTCTCGTTAAGATATCATCTCGATTTGTCTTCGGCACGCCACGCTTTGGCCGCAAAAATCGATAACGCGATTGATTGCGCAAACCTTTCTTTCGTATTAATGTTAAAAAGAAGGGCGAACGAGCAAAATTGACGCCGACAGATTTCGCAAGATTCTGTTTTTCTCTTGAACAAAATCTTACTTACTTTGACTGATTTAATTTGCCTTTTTTTTGTCTTTTTGTTTTACATGAAAAGAACATTTCATTATTGACAATTTGAAAAAAATGTTTAACGTGAAAAATCATCAAGTATCTTATTTAAATTGTAAAAGTATCCCAAAGTTATTTCATTTGTTTACTGCATAGTTTGCTGGAGTTAGCATGAAGCAATGAGAAGTATAACCAAGTTAACACTAAACTTCTCAACAATAAGTCATGCCACTATAGTCAGTACTGGTACAGTAACTTTCATATATCAATTAGACAAAAAAAAACTAAATTCAATCTTCTAAATAATCTCCTAATGTAATAACAACATTCGAATTATTAAGTTTAGGAGTTTCTAGCAATTATTGAAATCCGTACCATTTTCATTTTTATTTGAATAAAAAGTAATGATTAATCTAAAAAAAATTTAGATCAATTTATGGCCATATCAAGGCCATGTTAGGCCATAACAAGGCCATGTCAGGCCATAGCAAGGCCATGTCAGTCCCTAGTAAGGTTATATTAGGCCATAGTCAGACCATGTCAGGGCATAGCCAGGCCATTTCAGGGCATAGCAAGGCCATGTCAGGGCATAGTAAGGCAATGTCAGGACATAGCAAGGCCATATAAGGCAATAGCAAAACCAGGCCATGTTAGTCCATAGCAAGTCCAGGCCATGTCGGACCATAGCAAGGCCAGGCCATGTTAGTCCATAGCAAGGCCAGGCCATGTCAGACCACAGCAAGGCCAGGCCATGTCAGACTATAGCAAGGCCAGGCTATAGCCAGGCCATAGCAGGGCTATAGTCAGGCCATAGCAAGGCCATTTCAGGCTATAACAAGGCCATAGCAAGGCCATTTCAGGCTATAACAAGGCCAGACTATGTGAAGTCATAGCAAGGCCAGGCCAAAAACCTTAAAATCTTATAAAAATTTGTCTGAAAAAGTATCTTTTAACTATCAATTAACTGAAAGTATATTGTTTTACGTTTAAATCTAGTTAGCTGTGATTCGCTGTACGCACAAGAATGTTCTATGCAGAAAAATGTTGAACTAAAAATAAAATATAATTAAATTCCGTTTCATGATTAAATTCATTATTTATATTGATAGCTGACATAAACGTTGTGCAAAATATAGGCGTAACACTGTCAGCCCAGTGTTTAAATATACTTTAATATGCAAATCAGTGAAATAAGATTAAATGTACTATAAATTGTGGTTGGTTGGGTTAATATTGCGGTTATCTTCGCCGTATAATCACATTACCATATAGCATGTTTGCGTGAATTATGCAACTAGAACTTTAAGTTCGATGCATTTATTACTAAGCTCATTAGGAGGGGGAGTTTTGTGTATTAATGGTCTTTTTTTATTAAGTTTGTTGGGAGTTATTGTTCAATGAATTTATGAAAACAACTCATATGTGTGCCACTCACGCGCTGCCGTACCTCATTATTCATGTGCCATCGAATTCTAAATGTGTCATGCAATTATATTTTCATTATTAAATTCAATATTTCGTATATATATATAAAAATAAAAAAATTTTTATATTATAGGCCAGGCCACAGCAAGGCCAGGCCATTTTTTAATTGAAAAAATTGTAAACATTATATAAATTATTGTTTGTGAAATTTCACATATAGATTACTGCGATAGATTTCAAAGCGCTTACAACAAGTCGAATGTATGATCATTTAGAGTAAACATATACGGGAAATGTAATGCGCTTATGATAATTGCGGATATTCACTGTCAGAACGGAATTTTGGTAAAAACAGCGAGTTTCGTTGTTCAACTTTTCTTAGCGTCTGTGAATTGCATTGAATTTCACTGCGCGGAGCATTGTCGAACAACGGAAATCACTGTTTTTTACCGCAATTCTGTTCTGACAGCGAGTATTCCTGTCACGCGCAATTATCATATACGCATTAGGTTGTATTAGAATTCAAATTAAAAGTATTTTATTTAAAAATGTTCAAATAAGGGCTATGATACATAGGCGGTATGTCATAATAGGTTATAGTAAGGCCAGACCATGGGAAGGCTAGCCCGAATAAAAAAAAATTGATCACTTTTTGATCAATTTTCTAAATGAGACTAGATCTGATCATTTTGTGATCAGATTCTGATATATTTTTGATCATTTTCAGATGTAACATTTTTATAACAACTTTGTATGAATCGAATTTTGATCAAATTTTGATCAATATTTGATAAAAAATTGATCCACATTTGATTATAAAATGATCAGATCTAGTCTCATTTACAAGATCAAATTCTGATTAAGTTTTTTTTTACTCGGGAGGCTATAGAAAGCACAGGCCACAAGAAGGCCAGGCCATAAGAAGGCCAGGATATAAAAAGGCCAGACCATAAGAAGGCCAGGCTATAAAAAGGCCAGACCATAAGGAAAGATCATAAGAAGGTTAGGCCATGAGAAGGCCAGGCCATAACAAAAATGGATCATAGTAAGGCCAAAACATATTAAGGTCAGGCCATAGAAAGACCAGGTCATAGGAAGGCCAAACCATAGTTAGGCCAAACCATAGTAAGGTCAGGCCATAGGAAGGCCAGTCCATAAGAAGGTCAAACCATAGAAAGGCCAAAATATAATAAAGCCAAACCATGGTAAGGCCAGGCCATTGGAAGTCCAATCCATAGCAAGGCCAAGCCATAGAAAGGGCGGACCATAGGAAGGCCAAACCATAGTTAGGCCTGGCCGTAGTTAGACCAGGCCATAGGTAGGCCTAGCCATAGTTAGGCCAGGCCATAGGAAGGCCAGGCTTTACTTTTCTATGATCTTAACTAATACACATAATAATAATAATGTAAATATGTTTTGTTATTTGCATTTAAAAAAAAAACATGAAGTGCAATTAAAACATAAAAATTGCGTGCAAATACAGAATAAAAATGGAATATTCGGATGTTTATTGACGTTATTATTGTGAATAGTGGAATAAGTTTATTCACATTCACATAATTACATAATATAGGTTTATATTTTGTAACGATAAAAGTAATTTGATGAAAGCTCGATATCGCGAGCTTTTTACTGTCCACAGATAATCTCGTTGAGACAGTAATGGTCACGTAAAACGAGCGCGGTGATAAGTTAACAATTTTCGAGGGAGCCTTTTTACGCTGAAAAATAAAAATCCCATTGGCAAATCCTTCTCCGGCGTGTCGTTAAGAGAATAAATACCGAGGTCGTGCCGTCGTTGTGTCGCCATGCATCTTCCTTCGATTGTTCGACCATCGAGCATTCCCTGTTTCGGTCATTGACTGTTCTTGTTGTGTCATTGTACGCCAACTCGACGACGTGCTTTGTTTCCGATGTTTTGATGGAAATTCTGCTTTTGTTCTTTTGAGATTCGAAGCAATTTCGTCTTGGCAATTGGTCAGTTGAATTGATCATTTTTAACTGTTTAGAAAATGGATCATCATTGTTTCATTTTCAGACAAAACAAAGAATATAGTCAGAAAACACGGTTTTACGAAAGATAACAAACATCGTAAATAATGATCATGTGATTTGAATGATTTCGATTTGAATTAGATAATGTTAATAATTTTAAATAAATAGGTTAGTCTTAACAAAATTAAATATTATATATATATATATATATTTCGAAAATATACCATAATATACCTACATGTAAAGAGTATATTTGAAATCAACTTTAATCATTCAATTAACTACTCACTAAATTTGAATAGATGAAAATTCACTTATTCGAAGTTAATTATCAACTTTTCGATCAATAATTAACACTGAATAAGTGAGAAACTACTTGAAATAAGTGAATATTCACTGATTCAAATTATAACTATTTTCATTAATCTTTTTTAATAATAAAATGAATACCATATTATTATGCGCAAGAACTAGTTATTTTGCTTTCATTGTTTTATTCACTCAATTTCAAGTTATTGAATTATACAGTAAGTTGTTTACACACGTGTGTAGTAATATCAGACCATACATTTCCGAGAGTAAATTGAAACACAAATTTATATCGATTATGTTCAACATGACGTCTAATAAAGTGTTAAGTATCAAACTAGAAACTTGTTTAATTTGTCAAGTTTCTTACTTGAACTAAGTAGATTATAGGATATTTTGAGAAAGACGATTGCGACATATGATAAAAAACAACGTCTTTTTGTATATATATAACTGTATATACATTTTACTTTAAATAGTTATTTGTCCGAATAAAATGGCGGACAAAAACATAGTCTGCGTTGGGATCGTTTGTATGTAAGAAAATGAAAAGAGGATTTGCAAGTGGTGGAAAACTTGTTTTTTAAGTATGATCAAGTTTAATCGTGTCTTTGTGAACTCAACTTATTTAATTAAGGGCTGTTCATGAAATACAGTCACTCAAGAAGCAGAAGGGTTGTTTGTTGAAACTATAACGAAAATGAAGATTGAAAAGACAGGGGTCGGGAGGATGATGATTCAATTATTATGTATTTTTATACATGTACATATGTATGTATACATGTATGTGTATTATGTATATAGTAACTCACATAACTTTGTATATTTTCATTATGATTAACCTAATAATTAAACTTTTTCGAACATTTGTCATATTCAAATAAAATTTGTTGTATTTTGTAATAAAAAAAAACAATAAATATACAATTCATTCCAATTACTTGGTCGGTTGTCTAAATAACACAAAACGTGTCATACCAGGTTATAGGAAGGCCAGGTTAAAGTAAGGCTAGGCCATTGGAAGGTCAGGCCAGGCCATACCAAGGTAGGTCATAACAGGGCCATAGCAAGGCCAGTTGAAGCCATAACAAGGCCAGGTGAAACCATAACGAGGCCATGTCAGACCATAGTAAGGCCAGGTCAGGCCATAGCAAGGCCATAGCACGGCCACGTCGGGCTATAACAAGGCCAGGTGAAACCATAACGAGGCCATGTCAGACCATAGTAAGGCCAGGTCAGGCCATAGCAAGGCCATAGCAAGGCCAGGTCGGGTTATAACAAGGCCACGTCAGGCCATCTGAAGGCTGACCATAGCAAGGTCATAGCAAGGCAAGGTTATCCCATAACAAAGCCATAGTAAGGCCAGGTCGGGCCATACTAATGCCATAGCAAGGCCAGGTTGAGCTATAACAAGGCCATGTCAGGGCATACGAAGGCAGACCATAGCAAGGCCATAGCAAGGTGATAACAAAGCCATAGTAAGACCAGGTCAGGCCATACCGAGGCCATAGTAAGGCCAGGTCAGGCCATACCAAGGCCAGACCATCGTAAGGTAAGCGCATATGTAGGTCGGGCCATAATAAGGCCAGATCATAGCAAGGCGAGGTCACGCCATAACAAGGCCATAGTAAGGCCAGGTCAAGTCATACCAAGGCCATAGTAAGGCCAAGTCAGGCGGTACCAAGGCATGCCATACCAAGGCCATAGCAAGGCCAGGTCAGGCCATACCAAGGCCAGACCATAACAAGGTCAGGCCGTATAAGGTCAGGTCACAATAAGGCTAGGTCATAGCTAGGCCACAAGAAGGCCACACCACAGATAGGCCAGTCCAAAAACAATACCAGGCCATACCAAGGCCAGACATTTTTTCAATTAATAAAATTTGTAAACATTATATTTCTGTATAAAATATACGTAGTTTAAATATTTCGAAATAGTTCACTTCAAAGTTAAAATATACATAAAATTGGAATTAAAAAAATGGAATGTTGTTAATTGAAAGCAAAACTAATTTTAGTTATATGACATGTCAATCAACTGAATTTTATTCAATTTTTCATAATAATGTAAGCTTCATTAAGCACTGTATTTATTTTAATTATAGATTGATATTGTATTTAGAAACAATAATACAATGAGAAGAAAAAGTCGGTAATGTTCTCGAAACCACTGTAATCTTAAAAGTAACTATTGAAAGCACGACAATTTACTTGGCAGCCTTTTCTTCTAAAGAAAGCACGATTTACGCCGAACGACTTACGCTTTCTCGAGGAAGTTTACCAAATAAATGTAAGTAGTATTCGATAATATCAGTGCGAAAACAGTTCCTTCCCACTCAGTCTATCGGCTATTTTCTCAGTACTCGGTTGCATTCTGTTTTCTCACCTTTGGAAATGTAATTATTAACAGCTAACATATCTGCGAACGAAGAAAAACAGCGTTTCGATTTTCACGCTCATGATCGATAAACGCCTCTATGTATCTTTTTTCATCTTCCAATTTATACTCGTTAGCGCTCAGACCCAATAAGTTCATATGAGGTATAAATAAAAGTATAAAATAAGAAATGTGTTTCTTATATTATACGTAAAAAAAATTTTACTATAAAAAAAAATGAATATCGAAGCAATAAAAGTTAATTAATCTGTACTTAATGAAACAGATAAATAACAAAAAATTATTAACAATTTTGATTTCATCAACGAGTGGTTTATTTTTATCTTTTTTTTTTTAGCTTATATAAATTGCTAGACAATGAGTGTCTCGTTAATTATGTATTTTGTCTCTAATTGAATTATTCGTCTTAGTGGTAACGTCGTTACATCATCCCAGTTTCCACATTTCAAAGTTTATTCTTGGTTGCACACACGCACATATGACTCCCGCGAACATATCCTTGATTACTGATATCCGCAATTTATATACGAGCAAATGCTATTCAACTAATTTACATAAGAAATCAATAGTAAAACACACCCCTTTTCAAGTATTCCTTATCCCCAGTTACTACACTTGATATGAATGCATTCCTTAAGTGAGAAAGCCACGTCTTTTATAAATGTATAATCTGCTTGTGATTTCGACCTTGGTTTGTAATAAGTATGTTTATGTGTCACTTTCGGGATATCATTTGCTCATCTACGAACTATTTCCTGTCTCAATTTACGATGTAATTAATTTGATCTTGTGATTTATAGGAAATATTATGTCTTGCATGTTACGTCTGACAATTTATGACTGAAAAGGTACAAGAAAAGTAGTTTAATAAAAAATTGGCAAATAGAAAATAAAATGTTAAAAGGCAGTAAATTTGATATAAAAAAATCATATATGATACAGATACATTTTACATTATATATGACTTAATATGAATATTATATGGATCTGTAAGAACCTTCGTAGAAACGAAACCCAGCTTTTCACATTAATCATATGGCTTGCCTTATTTTAAACCAATTAGGACCTGGATTGGGCTACATTCGGATTTATACAATTGTTTCCTATACATGGATATCCTTACGAGGTCCAACAATGGCCCTGAGTAGAATTTCGTTCAATGATGTTTCCTACCGGGACCCAATCAGGGCCGAGGTTGCTTACCACATTATAGTAAACATAAATAGGTGGCCTTATCGGGCCCAGATGTATGGAAGAATTAAAATTATAGTTTTAGAATAGGAAGACCATTCCATAGGACCTTCCTGAACCATATTTCTAGGGCCTCGCAATGACCTGGCCTTATTATGGCCTTGCCTTACTGTGGCTTGGCCTTGATATAAAATGGCCTTACTATGACATGGCCTTGTTATGGCGTGGCCTTCTTATAAAATGGCCTTTTTATGACCTGGTCTTACTATGGAATGGCCTTCCTATTATCTGGCCTTTTTATGGCCTGGCTTTCCTATGACCGGACCTTCATATGACCTGGCTCTTCTATGGCCTGGCCTTGCTATGGAATGACCTTCCTAAGGAATGGCCTTCTTATGGAATGGCCTTCTTATGGAATAGCCTTCTTACGAAATGGCCTTCTTATGACCTGGCCTTCCTATGGAATGGCCTTTCTATGATCTGGCCTTTTAATTGCCTAGCCTTTCGATGACCTAGCAGTCTTATGAACTGGCTCTCCTATGACCTGGCCTTGCTATGGAATGATCTTCCCATGGAATGGCCTTCTTATGGAATGGACTTCTTATAAAATGGCCTTCTTATGACCTGACCTTTTCATGATCTGACTTTTTTATGACCTGGCCTTCCTATGATCTGGCCATTTTATGGCCTGGTCTTCCTATGACCTGGCCGTTTTATGACCTGGCTCTCGTATGGAATGGCCTTTTTTATACCTGGCCTTTTTATGACCTGACCTTTTTATATGACCTTGCCTTTTTATGACCTGGCCTTCCTTTGATCTGGCCTCTTTATGACCTTGCCTTCCTTTGACCTGGCCTTCATATGGCCTGTTCTTTCTATGGCCTGGCCTTACTAAGAATTATAGTCTGCATACATTATTTTTCAATAATTTTAACGGTTGGCCTTATCGGAACCGTGTGAGTGCCCCTCGACGGCATATGCAGGGCCACATTCGGAAAAACATTACTACCCGATCGGGTAACATGGTTTCCATGCCAGACCCGCAATTTAACTTGATTTCAATTTCTACGACGAAATAGAAATTTCCATTTTACATAAAGATTAAAGATTACAGGTAAAATATCTTCTAAGATACTGTGAAAGCTTAAAGGATAATTCCTCGATACGTAAGAGCAACATATCTATCAAAAGCCTAAGTCAGAAAAGTGTAACGGATTCAAACTATAAATCCGACATTCTGATAAAGCCTCGCGTCTATTAACCCCATCGCAAGCTTATCAAAAGCTGGCTAGCATCCAGGACCCAGTAACGTTAGAAAATAGCCATTAATCTAATAATCATTCTTTGTAAGAGATCGTTAATTCTTGACGGCATATAAACAGTTGGTTATTCTGACTCGCACTATTTAATAGACCAAAGAACATAATGGCCGAATCAAATTCAAACAAATGAATTTGACCTTCTTTTACGATTCTGATAAATTACTCAGGAATGTACGCTATTTTCATCGTATCTCCAACTTATTAACAAAATATCAAAGACATACCGCAATCCACCAGCTTAATGTGACCTTGTAAAAGTAACACGATTTTTCCTTCATATTATAATTCTCACACGCTTTACAGTAAATTCTCATAAATGAATACATTTATCAAAAAAAAAAAAAAAAAAAAAAAAAAAAAAAAAA
>JABFPJ010003154.1:0-16955 GCA_022817425.1 Gryon sp. ZL-2020 | reverse complement strand
TAGTTAATAAATTAGATTTTACTGTAGACTCACTCCCCAAGTTGCAGATTTTTCCAATAAAATTAGCGAATGTACTTGACCATATTTATTGATATCAATAACTTATATTAAGAAAAATTTTAGTGATCAGTTATACTAATATGTTACAACTGTCGAAAACAGTTTTAAATTTGACGATTAATGTTACGAAACACGATGTAAGACATAGACATTTTCAATTAAAACGTGGTTATCTAGTTGTAAAACACAGACGTTTTAAATTAAACCATGGCTTCATTTTTATAAAACACTTTTTCGTGTTTCAAAACCTGCTACAAAAAACACTTTGAAACGTTTGAATCTGTGCTACAAAACGTTTGAAAATAAAACACTAGTTCTTGCAGTGTGATAAATAAAATAATCATATTTCACATGAACTTTTGTTATAATTGGAAGGTGATCACTTCCCATTAAATTATCATGGACTAAAAAATGAGATATTGGAATCAAATCATTGCTTACAAGAGATAGATCTAAAATTGAAGAGGAATTGATATTATGAGGGAAATTTCATAAAATTGTTATTAATAATTAGTTTTTATAATTTAATAAAATTAGAATTAATATAGCTTACAATAAAAAAATTACTGTTTTGTTTTGCATGATTAGAGCCCCATAAAGAATTGTGAAGATTGAAATCTCCACAGATTATTGTTTTTGAAAATTTACCAAAAAATTAATAAAATCAACAGTAAAGTGTTTTTATAAGCAATTTATTTATTTATTATTTCAAATATATAACGCCTCGGAGTAACTCCGTACGGCCGAAAAGTATACATAAATAAGTAGACTAATACAAAATACAAACACAATGCAAAATTAAACTAATACAATATAAAAAAAGAATTATAAACATCATAGAGTATTTTCAGTACAATGAGATAATAACCAGTCAACATATTTTAAGAATACAATATAAACAATAAGATGGATAACGATAAATATTAACAATTGTAATCAAACCGATATCAGTTTTAGTTTGTATAGCTATAGATTCGAATATATTGTTATATCATTAGGTGTATTATATATTATATATTATACATTTATAATGTATTTTTTATTTTATTGATATTAATTAATTAATAATAAATAATTAATAATAATCATAATAATTAATTAATATTTTTTATTAAATTAATTATATTTTAATTAGATAATTATAATTAATTTAATTAAATTTTTATTTATTATTATTATTTATTATTATTAATTAAAAAAATTAAAATTAAAAAACTACTTTCCACACTCGTGCCTGACGGCACTCGTACGGAAAGTACCTAATTTCCGCACTAGTGCGGAAAATAGCCACTTTCCGTACTGTCCCGCGTGCAGAAAAATGTCGTTTTCCACACGGGCGCAAGCACTCTAGTACAAAAATATACTATTTCTTCATGATATTAGTTATAATTATATTCTATAATATTAGTTATATTTATTTATATACTTTAAGTATTGTTACTAATTATTATAGAAAATGTATTTATGACATAAGCAAAGTGATTCAATTAAAGTTTTTGTTATTATGAGATTTTTTGACGTTTATATAGAAATATACAATGATTCAACTATTCTGTAATTAACCATGATTTAATACGTAATATTAGCTTTGACAACTAATAAATATTTAATAATAAAGACAAATAAAGTTTTAATATATTTCAATACAATTTGATTAAAAATGAAATTATAATATAATTATATCATCAGTGCCGTACCATATCGTAGCTTTTAGGGATATTCTGAAATATCATAGTTTGTGGTCATTGTCGTGGGATATGACAGTTTTCGACAATATTTTGAGATATCATTCTTTTTGCCAATATTCTGAGATATAATACTTTTCGCCAATATTCTGAAATGTCAGTTTTCCAGAAGAGCGTCGATATACTGAGTATAACCCTAGTGAATTTCATTTGTAAACGTGAACGTAGCCGTACACTTGTCGTATCCTTGTGGCAACGAAGTGAAGTCACAGTGCTGTAGTAGTTGTGTTATAGTGGTTGTGGGAAGTTCCACAATTTCACTACTGGGTAGTTTATTATAAAAACAAAATGAAATATTGTTCTACGAATAAGAATTTTTGAGATTTTATATTTCAAATTGATGTATATTTATTTATTACCACACACAAAAAATCTCACGATATAAAACCCTACTATTACTATACTATTATTATTAAGCATAAATATTTCTATTTTATAAGCAATTGAGTAATTAATAATTTAAGAAAAAATAAATAAAATTTGCTTGGTTTTTTATTAGTTTTAAGTTAATTTTATCATGCTTCAACATTACGAAAACTACACTGAAAAGCTATACTGCTTGTGACAATCAGTTGGTACGATTTCATTAAGTATATGCATAGATATACGAAATAAGGGTGTAAAGAACAAAATGATTGTCTATGTGCTTACATAGATCTAAAACACACACCGTTTCTTGAATGTGATTTCGTAGTTATTGCAACTATGTTTGTATGTTTGTACATAAAATAATTACAACAAACAGATTAGTAGCTCTACTCAAATTATATTAAATTTTAAAGAAATCTTGTTTGTTTGATAATTTCGTTGGTATAGGTAATCGATAATTTTCAAATTCATTGCTACATGTATATTATGCTTTTTAAATGTTATTTTGTGACTTTTATAAATGTATGGATGCCGTATGTTGATATAATAAAGAGATAATAAATAAAACTATTATTTGTTACCTTTATTTCCTTTATCTGATCCTTTATGTTACTATTTAGAATTTTGATTCAAAGGCCATAAAAATTTATTTTATAATAAATTATTCATAATTAAGCATTGATATATTAATTAAAGACAAAGTTACCAGAACTATGAGAATTATCAAGGCCACTATATATTAGTGGGTGCATCCAAACTGACGACTTAGTTGTGTCCAATAAAAATATATTCGTAATAATCATGTATTCATATTTACACAAACTACTTTCATATAGTCAACTATGCATATTATTGCAGCTGCTAAATATGTATAGGTATGTCAACAGATAACGTAGTTGACACAACTACGTTATCTGTTGACATACTATGTTGAGCCAACTAATTTGGCTCAATAAAGTTGTAGTAAAGTTGTGGTACGTACAACCGTCTGTTTGCCACATAAATATGTCCTTAACTACATCAACAACAATGTAACAACAATGCATGTAGATGTCGTAAGACTAATAAAGCAGATGTACTTGCAGCAAGCCTGGAAACGGTATTGC
Source organism: Gryon sp. ZL-2020 (assembly GCA_022817425.1). NCBI lineage: Eukaryota > Metazoa > Arthropoda > Insecta > Hymenoptera > Scelionidae > Gryon > Gryon sp. ZL-2020. The sequence goes on along the minus strand of JABFPJ010003154.1, from coordinate 13,675 downwards.
AATTCCTTTCTTTCCTTTTTTTCAGTGTATGATTCACTCAATATTCAGCAGGTTTCTACTCCAGCTAGCAACACTGAATTGTTATTTTTTTGTGTACCTCATATTACATGCGTAATTGAATATGATTTGACCTTATATAAATATGATTTGACCACTGTTTCATCGGTCATCTTCGCTAGTTGCATTTCATCGGAAACTGTAAAGTATTAGAATGCAAAACAAAACAACCATCATCGTTTGCAATCTCATTTTGCAAGCTATTTTCATTAATGCTTTTGAGTCTGAAAAAAATTTCATTTGATTGTCACCTGATCCTTCATTTATGTTTGATGAAGCTTCTCAAACCTCTACACCTTCACAGATTGCTTCGTTATTTGTTGATTTCTTCAAATCTGTTATTTATTTTAGATGATATCTACCAGAAAAAAGGCTAACCAAGATTAACGTCATCATTTGACCTAGCCGGACATTATATCCAACTACTTCCTGTATTCTACATATGAGCTGACTAATTCATTATTGCTTCTGTCAATAAATTCTGTATATCGGGTTGCATCCGGTCTCACGGATACGCTCCCTAATGAAACCAATTTTTAAATTTGGCGATGAAAAGATTAAAAAAATTACCGTCCTGTAGTTAAACCTTGTCTTGAACATCTCTTTGTGGAGGAAACAACATGATTTCCGTAAATAGCAAGATATAGTCTTGCTGTCTTGAGATCAGTTTAAGATTTTTTGGCGACGTTACTTTAACAAAGTCCTCGACAGCTGCTTTTTTCTTCCCCCACCTTCTTTTTGTTCTTGTTTTTGTATTCAGAATCCATTGCTGTTGTGAGGAATAGATTTATTAGGAAAAAATTGATTTCACATGTAAAGTCCCGCATACATGGAAAAGGCTACAGTCTCGAAGGAATAGACACAACTTAGGGTTGCCTTTCGTTAGAACAGAATTTTCCATGTCCCACGCGTTTTTACCACACGGGACGTGCAGTTGAACTTTAATGTCGTTGTCAAAATTAAACCTTAATACCGTAGGGACAGATTTACTTGCATGGGTCTCTCGTCCAAACCCGACGCATCTATAGGCTACTTCTGCTCTCACCTAGGACAGGCTGTTTATATGTATCCTCTATTTATTCCCGAAAAGCACCATGCATGCTCCCGTTATGTGTCAAAAGCCAAGACCTCATATCAACGATAAGGTCATGCGGATGACACCTGTGTTTCTTCCCGTTTTGAAGATGCCTAATAATTCCAAATAAATTTTGCGCAATTGCAGAAATTGTTTGGAACTTTTAATTGGGGACAAGGATTTGTTCATACTTGTAACTAAATATTTTGTCTATATGTAAATGATAAATCAAATACTTTACTTTAAACTTTAAGTATTCTTAAATTTCAATTTAGAATATACTAAAGTTTAAAATCGAAAATGATTTTAGTTATAAAATTAAGACCAACTGATAGTAAAACCTATGACAAAAAATGAAATTGACATTATTTACCTTGAATCCTAAATGTACTTTTAGTAAGTAAATTTGAATACTTCTCCAGATTTATCTTTTAAGATGAATATATTTCGTACAAAGCATATAATACAGGATTATAACATAGGATAATCAATAAGGGTAAAACACTGTAGATAATAAATGTTTTCTTTGGAACTATTTTATAAAGGATTTATTTACATACAATACAAATAAAGTAATTTGTAACCAAAAGAAATATTAAAAGAGTGGCCTTGAAGTTTTTCATAAATAAATTTTAGAATTGATCCATTCTGCAATACCTTCATATATAAACATTATATGTATATATTCATTTATTTTTCAATTAATCTAATATATTAATAAATATAATTCGTTATATGAGATAAGATGGTAATACGGCAAAATCATCTAAGTATTGTGTTTATGTAAGTGAATTTTTGTGCAGAAAAACACGTAAAATTAGCTATACTTATTTTCTAAAGATCCAAATACATACTCTTCTGAATAATCAATTTGGATGTGTATAAACAGTCCGAATGAACATTTTTAAGTGGAAAAAAAACATTAGCCTATTCGTTCATATTGGGAAAATATTTGTAATGTATTATATTAATAATACTATATTTAAATTTGTATATATTTTTCTTTTATGAATAATATTATAATATTAATAATATTAATATATTATTGATATTATATTATTATTAATATTTGCTAAGACTATTTATAAACTTAGCAAAATTTACAATTGTTATTTTTTAATAAATTTTCTATTTATACTGCCGCCATTATATCATACAAATATATATGATCAAAAAAATATAATAACTATTTGTGAAACCATTAATTTGTAACAATTGAGATAAATTATATTACTGCTTGTTTACAGTTGTTGTCTTATTAATGCCATACTACCATCTCACTTCTCCATATATGTTTGTAACATAATAATAACGTTATACTTTCGTCATTCTGTTAGAAGATTAGATTTAACAGCTCTAGAAAAGAGTGCCTAGGTGCAAATCTCAAGAAGTCCATTTCAAACCAATATCTTTCAAATAAAAATTAATAGTATTTTGAGAAAATTTTGCAACAATGTCAATCAATTCAGAATGCAAATTTTTGATAACTTTTAGTCAACATTTCAATTATAAAATAATTTAAGTTCAGAAAAATTGGCTAAGCTTCAAACGGTTTTATCAGTTTTTGCATCCAGGCACTTTATACACAGAATTCCCTGACGGTGAATTAAATCAATGATAATCAGATTTAAAAAGTTAAAATTTTTGTACCATCGTAGTACGGTGTCACAAGTCTAACTAAAGTTGGCATTATTGTGGCTTGTGATATAACATTTCTGAGTCATCTACAACATTGATAATATTATGACTGCTATCAGGCATATTATTTTAAGAAAGTTTACTACTTTATGACAATTATCATAAGAGTCATAACAATGTTCCAAAATTCACTAAGTACAGCTTAAGTAACAAGACGCGTCGTTACTTCACAACGCTGAATGTTTTCAGTTGAAAATCAGAGGTGGCCATTACTGTATCGATTCATTTCTAATCACATGTAATAATTTGGTTTTTTTAATCAATCAATTACATGTAATTGAGGAATATTAATTCTTGTTTTTTAATCAAAAATCAAGTTATTCATTAATTGAAATTTTTCTAGTATATTATTTATATAATTTTTTCGTAACTAAGCAATAAAATGTAATTCAATAATTGGAACAAAATCTTTTAATTTGATTAACATAGTTCATCGTTTAATTATGTAATTTAGTAATTATTTATTTATTAATCAATTATATAATTTTTATAGTGTAACTTAAGAAAATACCATTTTTGAATAGTTTTTTAAACTTAAATCAACTTTTCCAATTAATTATCAATAAGTCAATGAATAAGCCTTAAATGAACGAATTATTTATTTTAAATAGAAGAGAAAAATATTATATCAAATTAATAAAAAAAGTTTAAAATGCAATGTCATTATAATTAAGCAATAAAAGAATACATATTTCGAAAATTGTCTGTAAGTAAACGGATTTTAGTGATGTTTAGTATTACATTTTATGTTTTTGTTTAATTAATTATATGTACATTACATATATGGCAGCTAAACTATTTTATCGACTTTGTTATAGCTCTGTAATTTGATTATATACTAATCAAAACGGAATATAATGAACGCCTTACGTATGCGTTGAAGATATCATATGATCTCATAACATGAATTGTAGATGGCTTTTGATAACTTGCTTCTCTGAACATGAGATTTACCAGTTCCTTTTGATTAAACATTGTTGAATTGAATATAATTAATTGTTGAATAGAAATTACGTATTACTAGTTATAACCTGTTAGTTATAACCTGTCAGTTATACTGATGGAAAGGACGTAGGTGTTGTTTATTCCGAAGGCGTCGATTTCATTTGTTGACCCTGCTACGATTACTAAATAATGGTATAGAATTTCTGCAATTACTGTCTTTGACTCGCTTTAAGGCCCCATCCACATCTCTTCGAAGGCGTGATCTTTTCTACATTCATTTTTCATGTACCCATTAAGGACAATCAGTGGTCCGACGCTATCCATTTTTTTGCTTGCAATGTGAATCGTACCTTATAGATTTATGATACATCGTATTCTAGCCGTCGCTGATATTTGTAGTTGTTTTTCACTTAATTATTCCACCATAGGATCTTTTACAAATGAACCTTCTTTACTATATATAATTTGATCGAGTAACTTAAAACTGTACATACTTTGCTAACTTTACGTGACCTTTCCGAATATAATGTTGTAAAACTATAAATTGTTGTCAGTATGTGTACCATTGTGTAATTTCGAGTACAGAATGGCACAACTTTATTTTATATTGTGTATAAGTAAGCATGTGATGAGTGTGATGATGTGTGTCTATGTATGTGTATGTGTGGATGCTTACGGGACCATAGGCTTAACGTGACTTCCGAACCACGGCAGTGTGATTGGAAGGATGTCCAGTTCCGATAATTGGGCCATCTTGCGTAGACCCGAATATCCAAATTGATCATTTTTCCCACACCTCCCGCTCACATTGATTGAGTCATGACAAGTGACTAAGCGCCCGTTTGAAATCCAAGCGAGTCGAGTGGTTACCCATCAAAGTATTGGTTTAACTCAGTTTAGCTTCAGCGAACGCCGAAGCGCAACCAGCAACGACCCACTAATGTGTCGGTTGTTGTATGAATGAAGTTGGTTTACGTATAATTGTGTTCAAAATACAGGTGATACTATAAACAAAAATTCATTAGAAACAACAAAAAACAAACATATAACACAAACAACCAATAAAATAATAAAAATATTGAATATATAAATAATTAACAAAACAAATAGTCGAAGACATAAACACAAATAAAACAATAAGCGGAATTAACGTTTATGTGATTTATGAGTCACGCAGGCACACAAGTTGATGCATTTTTCATATGTTTCTTTGTTTTGTTGTGGCGCGAGCGGAGACAGTCACTAAGAAATTAGTAGGTCCAGTTTCATTGGATTTTCAAAAAGATATCGTCGTTTGAATATTGGTATTTTTCACTTAAGAAAAGTGATGCGGTTTTTTGTAACGAGTGTATAACCATGTTACAATTTTGAAAAATTACGTTATAATATGAAACAAACAACGTTTCGACAAAAAAAATTATTTTCCAACATTGGGCTCTGCCCTTCTTCGTCCTGTAATAGCCAGTAGAATTTGGTTCGTTCTTCAATTTACTAAAAACTATTGAATACGTTTAAAAGCTGTTAAGGACTGAGTTTTATTATGACTTCGTATAAATCAACTGATAAAATTCGAATATTTAAGGTGATAAATATATTTGTTATTAGTATTTAAATGGCATTTAACTAACATTCTTAATGTTCTAGATTAACGAAAATTTGTAAATGATATGAATGCAGCTACAGTGCACACGAGTATTAAACTTGAATGGTTAGCAAGCTTTACGTCACTTTTCAAAACTAAAGTTAGTAATTTTGTAATCAAACTGCAAAAAACTCACTGATAACGGTGTCAAAGAAAAACATCTATACAAGGACTTTACGTAACGAAGAAAAATAGTGATTATGTATATGCTTCACTTACTGATGCCATTAAGGCTGCTCCAAGTCACGTGATTGGATCACTCTGCCTCTATAGCAAATAATCTGAAGCTTGAATTTCTGTTATTTTTCTTTCACATCCTAAAGCGAACAATTACAATATTTTATAGCATAATTAATATTTATACTCATAAAATTGAATAACTTTACTCTCTACAAGCTCGTTTTGTATAATATATGTATATAAAGAAAATAAATAAATAAATGAAAATGTGTTACGTGACTTATTTGTTGTTATAAACATATATTAAATAAAGCGAGCTCGTACAGTTTGATGTTTTTTAATTTCATGAATTCAGATATCAATTATTTTAAAAACTATTGTAATTGTTCACTTTAAAATGTGAAAGAAAAATAACAGAAATTCAAGCTTCAGATTATTTGCCATAGGGGCAGAGTGACCAAATCGAAAATAATCACGTGAAGTGGAGCAGCCTTAATATTGTTGAGAATAATATTTTAATTTGTCGACTTTATATTAAATTTAATACACTTATGTTATCTTCAGATTCAATTGTGTAAGTATTTTCATTACGCAACAATGCTGCACGTATTTAGGTATTATAAGCGTTTAAATAAAAAATTTGAGATTCGCATTATGATGAAAGTAAAATCACGCATCAACTGATTTTGTAAGGCTGCCTTTTTTTAACTCAGGCAATGAAATTTCTGTAAAGAAATATCATAATCACTGAATAAAACATATTAACTGTTTTGAGTATTTTTTACGTTTTCCTTAAACAAAGCAACTTTTTAATAATTAATATTGTGACTTGAATAATTGTAATATTTGTAGTACAAAATTTAGTGTACACGAAGTTATACTGAGTTAGAACTATAGATGAAATTGAAAATAATTATTTAAAAAGTAATCAAAATAATATTTTTCTATGGATATGATGAATACAATTGCTAATTTCGTTAAGTACTTGCATATAATTAAGAAAGTAACTGATCAATTTAATGACAATATTACAGTAATTACTGTAACTTATTTAATTATAAATAATTGATTGATTAAAAAAATAACTGACGAATTTAAATGATTATTGTTTAAAGTAATGAGTATTGTTCAAAGTAATTATTATTGTTCAAATTATTGTGTAATTTGAACAATAGTGCAGTTAAAATTATTCGAATTATGCATATTATTGGATTACATGTAATTCAATAATTAAAATGAATATTTTTAATTTGCTTAGTTCATAGAATTTGCAATTAATGTAATTGAATTTGGCCAACTCTGTTGCAAATCATATTTGCTTACAATGTATACATTGACTCATTTTTATAAATAATATTTCAAAATAAAAATATATTTAGAATTTCAATAAGACACAATTATTTGTCGAATTAATATGTATCATAGATGCACCTGAAAATTTATATTCAATTGTGTAAATGCCTTTGCACCATTCCGTAAGGAGGTGAAGTTCTTTATAATAATAATAATAATCCATATTTTTAAAAAAGTAAATGTATTTATTTTTTATATTAAAGGGACACATTCTAAAATTATTTATGGCATCCAGATAATTTAAATATTAGAAAATAATTTTTGGTGTAATTTATACACAATATTATATTTTTAATTGCTTAATGTTTCATGAATACTATAGGGTAAACGTGCTTTATAACACCATCAAACCAAAAAATGAAAAATGCTAATAAATGCAAAGAATAAGAGAGACATAAGGATGGCGTTATTACACGTACTTACCTTATAATTAATCCGGGAAAATCGTCTATGGTAATTTCAATAGACGATCATAACCGAGTTAGGCTTTTGTTGTAAACACATACGACACAAGTCGTGCCACCTATTTTGGATTGAAAAATATTTTAAGGCCATTCTTTTATATATAGATATAAGTATAAAATTTAAAGCGAAAAATGTTGGTTTCTCTTTGGAAAACTGCTTCTATTTCTTCGAACACTTAACTCGAATAATGTCCCATTTTATACATATTGTCTAATAAATTTGCTATCGTTGTTTGTCCTATATTTTCACGAAAAAATAGTAGTTCCACAGTCTTAGGTTTTACATCTCGAAGTAAACTTAATAAGCGTAATAGTCTCCAAAATTTCTTATGCATATAGCGAGTCGATGTATACTCCAAAAAAATGCATAACGTGTGTTCGTAAATTGTTGCTATTGTTTCAGGGGCACTCAACTCTGGATTTTCTGTAAATAATGAAATAATTAATTAATTAAGATTTTATTACGAAATATTAATTATTATAGAAACAAACAATTTATCTTTCTTAATAATCTTTAAATTATAAAACATTTATTCTTGCAAAGATACACAGAACTATTGAACCTAAAGTTTGATAAAGTAATATTAGAACTTGACTAATAACTGATTTTCTGACATTGATACATATGGAAATGTTAGGCAATTATTGACAGAATAAAATAATCGAATTTGAAGTATACGATCTTAAACAAAATGACATAAAGATATATAGGGTTTTAAAAAATTTGCCGTTGTTTAACAAAAGGTTCGATCCAAAAAAAAAAAAAAATAGATATCAGAGAAAGATACTAGAAAAACGTCATATGCACGAGTGAGATCGTATTTGTAATACCTTTTTTTAGCGATTACTCGACAACTTCATCTATTTAGATTTAAAGTCCAACAAATTTTTTGATGAATTCCAATAAATATTAATAAGTATGTCACACTTTCATATTTACATAAAATCACTACTACACTATATACATTACATATTTAAACTGGACTTATCGGGTCTTGGAACTAGATACTTCATAAAAAAAAATATAAATGTAGAGAGATAAATAGACCAAAAGTTATTTCACTTGGAAATTATCAACTTCTAAAAAATCGTATATGTATGCAATTGTGTTTTGATTTTGTTTTTTCCATTTTACTGAAATTAATGTAATGAATAATATAGGTCTTCATTCTAACGGAATAATGAATGATACAATTACTACAAATGTACATTTTTTGAAAGTTATATGGAATCTTATAATGCCATTACTTTGTAAATTATCCCAATATTTCGATATATATATATCTTATTTTTGAATCATATCCTATCTCGTTATCTCGATCGATATGTACGCGATTAATATAGTTTATGCATCCTATAAATGTGATATATTTTCCTACGTATCTTGTATCCATTTTATAAGAATCTTATCTTTGATACCTAAGTCGATCGTAATGATATGATATATTTCGTCCGAAGAGATCAATTGCAGTAGTGGCAATCGCTTGGTAAAACTCAGAATTTTTCAAAGAATCTTATATTTTGGGAATTGGCTGATAAACACGAGGAATTTTGAAATATAAATTCCAAAAATTTCCGATGTCTATCCGCCAATAGCGCACATGTTATGTTCCCTATTGACGATTTTTGTCCGAGACCTGGTTGCTCCTATTTTTCGAAATAACTTCGATGTCCTCCGAACCGAATCAACTTCTCATTAAAATCTTTTCCCATTAACCAGGTGTCCGGTAGACGGGCCTCCAGTCTATCGGACCTCCAGTCTTTCTTGAAGAGTTTAATGTTGGTGTTAAGAATATCCTTTCTATAATTGACTTGTTAGGAATAAGATCTGTATATAACCGACCATCATCCCTCAATTTTTCGATTATACCATTGACATTGGTTGTCATTCCTTCACTGAATGTTTCACAATTAGCAGTTCTCATGTAATCTAGGAAAAAATAACTGGCCCCAATGAGCTAAAATTTTGTCTGTATGTAGAGTCAATGCTGGCGAGTGTCAAGTGATATATAATCTTACCTTATTCTATAATTTGTAGAAAAATTTTTTTTCTGAAAAACGCCGAAAGACCAGTGGATGTCTTAGTTGATGAATAAATGAATCGATACCTACTGATTGCGCAGGTTTAATTGCTATCTCCTGCATTTTGCAATATAGTTAGATCCTCCAACAACTAGATATCATCAATTTTTCCCAACATCGCTGATATTTATAACGGTATGTATGGCTTTGTGAGTTATTATTGCACCTACAAAAGTTATTGACGTAATATAAATAACCAAATTTTATGAATGTAGAGTTTATGAATCAGTGGATTTTGTGCCAAACATCGATGATGTGGAGCAGTATCAATCTGAATGTTCAATTCTTTGAAGATATCCGGATTTACACCGCATAAATTACCAAAAATAATTAGCGTTCTAATTGTTATCATCCGCAATATAAAACCTTTGACTTTGTGTAACGGGACAAGATTGCGCATCACCGGCTTATTTATGACTGTCTCATCACTGTAATAATTGTGACTCGTTCTTATCATGGTGAACAGGATATGATATCTCATATACTTTGTCCCCTCTAAATTACCATTTATTTTTAAGTGCTGTCAATTGTCAGCGAAATTGGCTACCGCGATGAGCATCAATAAGTCTCGGGGACGAATTTTAAAATTTCATGGCGTTTATTTAGAAAAATCATGTTTTACACATGGCCAGTTACACAGGGCATGTTCACGAGTATGTGTAAGCAACTTGTTTATTTGTGTTCTTGATAATGTCACAAAAAATATATTTTATCGAAATGCTAAAAATTATAAAAAATATTCTCTTCAAACACTATATATAATATTCTGTATCTTATTGTTCTGTTATTAGTACAATTTATTTTTTAAATTTATTCTTTTCTTCACACGGGCGAAGCCGACGGGGTCAGCTACGTTCCTCATAAAATTTTTCTTGTTTTTCTGGGTAAACCATTTTTTTCATTATTTGCCCAATTTTCCGCGCTTATCTGGTGAATTGGGAGGTCTTTCTCAAGGCACAATAACTCTTCCTCTACGCCCAATAACTTACGAGTTTGTTCTTCAAGTTAAAGATCTTGATTAACTTAACTACTATATCCGCAATTTTGATTTCATCAATATCTGGTTTTTTACCTTTTTGTGCACTGCTTTCATTTTTATCTGCTTTTTTATATCATGAAAATCGACTTTTTATCTTTGAATTACTTTCTGCCGTACTTCTAAAAATCTATGTTATTTATGATATCTTTTACTCTTTGACGAACGATTGGCGAAACGTTCTAAGCGTCTTCTTTTCCAGTTTCGGCTTAAAGATGACGAACTATATCTTCCACGTTGATCCTTCATTGTTCAGACTTACGGGTGAAAGGTAAGATTTTCGCATTCCATGGAAGGCTGAAAACATGTTTACGATCAACTGATAAGCAGCGGAAGTTTTTGAAATTTATATTAAAAAATTCTTTGAAAATCGTCTCTTTTCAGTTTGACCAAGCGAATGGTTTTACGATGATTGATCTTGAGCACGAGAAATTTTAGTATTTTTTTTGTCTATATGTGTATATTAATCTTGTCACGCGGTGGACCGTGTCGGCGGGGCTTACAGGGTAATTCACGCACACACCTGGGCACGACAACGTTGGTCGGCCCTCTGCGAGCGCACAGCAAAGGGCAAGGCGCAACGACTCGCAGAGTGCAATTCGGGGGTCACATATTAGCCCGCCTGTCAGGTGCAGCCTAATTAGTAGCGACGAACTATTAATTATAGTTCGCTCGCTCGGCAGTCTTTCCGCGGATCCGTAACCATCGGTTACAATCTAAACAATTTCTGCGTAACCGATCAACCCTACGGACAAAGATATATCCAAAATTATATAGATTGGATATTAACTTATTGCCGCTTCTATATATATTAGATATGTAATCCCCTATATTTTGTCTATATTTTCAAGTTCAAATACCTTGGATATATATTTTGGATATATATAAAATATATATCTATATCCTGTGTATATATTTAGATATATTTTCATCCGTAAGGGCAATATATAATATATAAAGTTGACTATATTTAATATTCTTCAAAAACGGTTTTCCAAAATAATATAAGCTACTTTTTACTTAAAAAATATGGCATTTTGTATATTATATTCATAGTACATCCTTGTTATTCAATTTTTTGTAATGTAAATGTAATGTAATGTAAATGTAAAAATAAATCCAATTTTAAAAATAAAACGTAATTAAAATTATAGATGGGTACATTCCATTACAAATATAAAGATAAAAGATTGTCGTAATGTAGGATGAACAAAGATGTACATATAATTAACCATCCTTATTTATGTTTAGAAATTAATGAAATGTGTCCATCTCTGATTAAAATATTGTTGCACCTCATGTGTTAAAATGCTGCTATATTTCTTTTCAAAGTTTTCTTTGTACTTGATTAGCACTCCATTGTAATTCGTAAGGCATCTTTGAGTTAAAATGACCATTATAACAGCTATGCTTTTATAATTAGTCGAAAAAACAAAATAATACTGTATAAGTAATATTTAGACGAACTCTCTTAGTTATATAACGAAAAAAAATCAAAATTTTATATTAATAATACTTATTAGTGATACTTTTCCGTACGTATCTATATTGTATAAAAAATATACAAAACGATTGTGTATATATATTTTTCACGATTTTAAATCAATTTGATTTGAAAAGAGCTCATATAAAGTTTATTGGAGGCTTTCACGAAGCTTATGGGAGGCTTCCATAAGCTTAAAGGAAGTAACAATTTTATGGAAAACTTCACAAAGGATTATATTATGGGATCTTTTCGGATATTTTATTTTTATATATATTTTATATTTTATTTTAACTTTTATAACTTACTAATTTACTTATGAAAAGTTTGTAACTAAATTAGAAAAGATTTATGAGAGGAAATTAGGAAGGCTTATGAGAGGCTTAGAGAAAGCTTATGGATAGCTTAGAAAAGGCTTATAGCAGGCTTGATATCACCATAATATTTTTCATTAAAACTTACTTTTCTATTTAACAACACTTGTCTTTTTTATCACAAAGCCTTTTTGTGTTTAATTATGATTAAAGTTAATGTTTTTTGTAAACTCTTTAAAAAATAAAAGTAAACATATTATATTAAATAATTTAAACTCACAGTCACGGAGATCACAATAATGATGTCTATCGCTAAACTTTGTAAAAGCATAACAATATCTCAATTAAAGTAAACAGCTTAAGACAAAGAAATTAAGTGAACAATAATTATGCATTTGATTTTTAGAGTGTTGTTATACCATGTTTCCATAAATACTACTGATTCACTAGTTTTTTTCCCAGTGTCTAATTTTACGTAATTTTAATCTTGAATTCTATAACTGAATAGGTATAACGCAATGATCATTGAACATGTAATAGGAGAATCTGCTTTCCTGAATTATGTTCTATCTGTTTTTTTCTCGGAAAAATGTCGTACGATGCGCGGTTCTAGAAAAGTGGGATTCTGTAATAAAATCGAACAACCGTAACAGCAGAAGATGTCACTGATAAATGGATCAGACTAGTTCTGAGTAGATCTACTAGTTCAAGAGCATTAGGTAATTTAAAACAAGGATTAGGTCTGTAAACAGAAGTATTTAAGTTGAATAGATAATTTTTAATCGATTACAATATTACTTTATAGAAATAATCAATTCTGCGCATCTCTACTAGGAATATAAGTTATCAAATATATTGATCAAAAAACTGAAAAAATGAACTGAAAAGTTTTATTGATCAGAAATACACTTATTTTTTATATAATTGCAAAATGATTCGTATACAATATGTTAAGAAATGTATTAAATGTATATTAAATGTATTAAATGTATATTAAATGTATTGTATTGTATACAAAATGCTCAACTTTATTTTTCATGCCAGATTTGAATGCTAAAAAAATAGTGTTTCTGTTTCATAATTACTTCATGTAACATGAAAACAGACGAATTATGTTCATAATTCTCACTGCGTTTTTCAGATATTTGACCGCCTCAACTTTTGGACACAATGTACACTAATTCATATTATATTGAAATGATCAATTGAATTCCAATTCCACTCGAACCCCTCAAAGTGCACATTCGCTATGTGCACATCCTCGCGACGTGCACGAAATTCACCTCACATCGTGCACGGAAGTTGGCATACGATAATTTGGCGCGCAATTCAAATAATTTTTGTAA
>JABFPJ010003153.1:0-16959 GCA_022817425.1 Gryon sp. ZL-2020 | reverse complement strand
GATATTTTGTCGCTATGATATTTTGTCCGTGTGATATTTTGTCCGTGTGATATTTTGTCCTGTGATATTTTGTCCTGTGATATTTTGTCCGTGATATTTTGTCGTGTGATATTTTGTGTAGGGACTCAAATGTAGACTAAACCCAGGTGTGCCTACTGAGGCTTAATTAGGCCAACATTGGATGTCATCAAATATCCCATACCAAGGAGGCCTCGTTAGGCCCATATTAGGAATACCTAACTAGGTAATTTATGGGTTAGCGTTTCAAATCAATGTGGGTCCCTAAAAAATCCCACATAGGGCAAATGTTGGTCCAATCTTGGAACAGGGTTTGCCTAAGAAGGCCCCAGGTTCAGCCAAGTTCAAAATTCTACTAGGGCACTTTTTATCTAAGAGAATAAGAGTATATCTTTTAATAACTACTCAGAGATGAGTTCAACAATAAAAATGAACCTAAGAAACCTATCAAAATACAGTAAAGTACGAATAAAATATTTCTCCTTTCTTATTTTCAAAGTTAAGCTTAATATTTGTAATAACAAAGTCCCTGTGATAAAAAACTATGTAATAAATGATATATACAATTATATTATAAATTATATAAAAAATGTTATATAAAATGTTATATCAAAAACAAATGTAATTTAAAAAAATTTTTACCTTATTATGCAGTATAGCATTTGTTCATATAATACTTGATTAATACAATAAACAAATACATCTCATTAAATTATTCTTCAGTTAAATACACTGACAATCATAAAACCTGAAAATGTACAATTTTCAATTGAATTATTACTGTTTTTAATAGCATTCTGAATCCATCGGCAAATTTTACTGTTAAAAACAATAATTTATGAAGAAAATAACATAAATATTTACTAAAATAACTTTCATTTTTACTGTTTTGCACAGCAAAATTGATGATTTTTTGCCGATGGATTCAGAATGCTATTAAAAAGAGTAAAAATGCAAGATCTATGATTGTCAGTGTAAAAAAATAATACCTTTTCGAGTTAATATATAATATATAAATACTATAATGAAGAAACGAAGTTCTGTAACGAGATAATGAAAGAAATGAGATTTTTCGCAGTGTGACGACATGAATATAGATTTGAAATAGGATGGGAATACCCCATGTGTGACCCCCAAAAGAAGCGTGCAACAAATGCGCAGATTTAATTATAACGACAAAAGTGTTAAAGACACGTGCATATGATTTGTATGACGCATCCATCGTGATTAATGAACAAGTTCCCAGTCGTACGAACCCTTACTCCACGCAATTGTTTCTCCGTGATTTATTTAAATCGTATTACATGAACTAATTTTATTCCTGAATTTTTATCAATGTCGAATGATTTTTACATGTGGATAAATACAACTTCATTTTTTCCATCGACAATTTCAATTCCAATACAATGTTTGCATTGAAAACGAAGATTTTTAATGGAAAGTTTAATAGCTTTATGTTTTGATTGTAACTATAAAGTCAAAGGATTGCTAATTTAATGCTATTTCATTTGTGTAAACTTGTTATATAAAAAAACGATTTTTTTAGTTTATTTGTTGTACTCAATATTTTCACAAAATGACTTTAGATTGAATTTTAAACGCACTCCTTTATTCTATTAACGATTTCAATTATAATTTCAATTACTATATTTTACTTTCGTTTCGTTTATACAGAATTAATTACTCTTCACGGCAAAGTTATTCCAAAAATATAAGTATCAATATTTTGATTTCCTATTTAGAACGTTTTATTTATTAGCAAAGTAAGAGAAAAAAAAATTAAACGCACACCGTCGTAGAATTGTCTCAATGTATCAATTGCGACAATTCAAGCAATTTGTAACTAAGTGTGTCAGTACGCAGTGACACGCTCTTCGCGGTCAATTAACGTCAAAGAAATGTTACGCACGGCGTTTCCGCGGATACTCGTTAGAAGGATTGTATACACGAGTATACATGATTATGCCTTTTTCGGCGCCAACTCGAATGACCATATAAATCGTAATACTTATGAGTGATATAAAACGCTTTGCAAACTCAAATCATTAAATCAAATATGCGTGTTTTATTAAGGGGCGATTTATTAATTACACTATAACAAATATTAGATAAACAAAATCAAATACCTACATCAAGGAAAGGAAAAAAAAAACATTGCCTACAATTGTTTATACGAACTTTGACCTTTAGTGCGTGTAAGCAGAAATAATTAAAGTCTATTAGACGGAAAAGATGTATCATTTGACAATTTCAATGGAAAATGAGACGTGTTTTATGTACATTGCATATGGAATATCACACTACTTGTTTATTATGCAATTTTATTTTATGCTGAGCTTCGTGATATTTACATCAAGAGGACATACAGAGACTTTATGTTATTATGTTGTAAATTTATCAATGACGAAGACGTATTAATTGATATAAAAATAATGTTGCTTATTGATAAGCAGCATAAGGCAACGAGCGAAATATGTGTTTGATATGACTTTATTGTTTTGAATTTAAGTTAACTGATGATTCTACAATGAAAAGTCAATCTTACGACTTTTTATAGTTGAATAGTAAAGTCAAGTAGTAATAACAGAAAATAAATATAATGAAATATGATTTTAGTCATTGAATTATAATACATTATTATTAATATATATTATATAATTCTTTTTAACTTAAGCAGATAATTGACATTATATTCTAAAAATATAATATATTTACAAATATATAATTTGTTGCCGCAAAAGTAGTTTTGAAGTAGGAAATACATTATGTATATATTTTTGAAATATATTTTTGTCCGTATGGGTATTATATAATATATAATAAGTAAACGAAAATATTTGTCTTATGTAATAAAAGATTCATAGCTAAAAATCAGTTATTATCGAAATGATTTTTAGAGTTTTTGCCTAAATAACAACAAAGAAATATTGTAAAACTTAATTTCAATATTAATTGCAATGAGCAATTAAGTTCTTGATGCTCGACATAGAGAGATCAACAAAAATGTATGGCAAGAACTACATAGACTAATTGGTCTCTTTAGAAATATAGTTATTACGTTAGATCGAAAACCAACTGAATGCCTTTTAAAGGCAGGAACACTTTCACATTCTGACTTACAATTAAAGTTCTCAAGTTTTTGCGATGCTTAATTTCTCTTGGAAAGGTAATATAAATATTACAGTATAATCAAAATGTATTATACAAATATACATGAATGCAAGAAAAGTAGATTATCTTAGGTTTAAAACTTAAAATTATAAGTAAAATATTTAATACAATTCATTTGATTAATGATAAATGTATTTAACATTGATTAATGAATGAATAAAAATATATTTGAAAACTTTCGTTCTTACAAAAAAGAATGGTTCAAAAAATGGATTCTTCTTAAACCGAATGAGTAGTTGTTAAATCATATGAAACTATTTTTCTGGGCGTAACACTAATCTACTAGTGCCACGTTCCAATTTGAAAATAGTCAAACTGGAGCAGTTTGTCGGTCGGTCGGCCGGTCGACAATTTTCTACAGAAGAGGTAACAACCGAGTAAATAATCAGTCGACAAAAAGCCACGATTACGATTCACTGAAATGCGCTTAAAGATGTCGTGTTTCCAAAGGCTTCTGCACTCGCATTGCAGCATTAAGTCGTGTGAACAACCCTGCTTAATATGCATTATTAAAGCACATATTGTGCATACTTTGTAAGCAATTACAATTCTATCCACGCTATTACAATACTTTGACATGTCAAAATATACTCATCGAATTGAGTAATTTATTATATGCACTTAATTAAAATCTCATACAATTATATAATAATTATACATGTGTTTTATATCATAATATTATATAACAGTTTTTACTATACCATTCAATAGTTTTCATAACATATATTATTAATGTCAAGTCTTCCCGCAATTCAATAATCCCTAGCAAAACGAAAAATATATTGCGATTATATTGTTAATATATTCTGGATATACTTTTTCTATTAAAATATATTCTTAATATATTCATAATATATTCTTAATATATTCTTAACATATTCCTAATACAATCATAATGTATTTTCAATATATTGTCAATATATTCATAATATATTTTTGATATATTTAAAAAAATGCTCCAAATTTACTTTCTGGGCATTATATCGTGAATATGTTTTTAATATATTTAGAATATGTTCCTATATTAAAAAATATATTAAAAATATATTAAGAATGTATTAAGAATACATTCTTAATACATTCAATATTTAATAAATATATTCAATACAATATATTTTTAGGGAATTTTGATAGGGAATATAATCATTTTTTTAGAAATATTATTTAATATGTAATCAGTATATTATAACAATCACGTAGTTATTTTTAACTTCATTTCAGTCTTTCATTTATATTTCAATTTATTATCAATGTTCAAGAAAAAAAAATCTTATTACTACCTCAATGTAAATGATAATATGCAGACTCAAGTTTATCATCATTTAATCATCATTGGCGGCTAAATAAAACATATTTTGAAGAAATTCGTCTCATATTATAAACATAACATTTTTTATTTTACTATAGTATTATTGCCTTGACTTGCATAAAATTATATTTTCTATAATTATACGAAATGTTTGCATTTAATGAAGTTAAATTTTTATATTAACAGCAAAATTCAATTTCATATCATCATATCAGTTTTTTTCATTTTATTTCATTTATTTTATTTTATTGAATTCAGTTATATATCATTTTGTATAAGTTATATATTAAATTGTATTATTTGAGCGTCTATTTTATTGCATTTTTGTCGCATTAGACAGCAAAAATGTTTAGTGCATTTCTTGTTGTGCCGTCTCTGATTCATTACATCCGAAAAGACGCGATTTATAGTGTCAACAAAACTTATTTTCCGAAACAGAGCTAGCGAAGATTTCAAGACAGCCGGAAATGACGCGAGAGCAAAAAGTTTGAATCCCATGTCATTAACCCTCAGCCAAAAGTAGATCTCGCCTTTGAGGGTAATGATAACATTTGAACTGTTCTTGATCATTTCACCCAGAAACTTATTTGGACGTATACAAACTCATTTGGACATGTTCAAACTTGTTCCCCGGCGTTGCGAGTAACTTTTAAAACGATGCTTCCTAGAAAAACGCATCAAATTTTCGTCTCATAAAATTTATTTCTACAGATGTTTGTTTATTCGCAGCCAATCTTGCAATGTAACTTTGCGCAAGTATTTGTAAATTTGAAAAAAAAAAATGTCCGCAAAGCCATAAGAGAATCAATCATCATCTTCAAGGATGAAGATTCCGAGGCCACGACGAGTGATAATTAAATGCTCCTAGAACGTGTTTAATAAATAAAATGTACAGTCATTTGTAAAAGAAACATTTAATTGAAATAAAGAAAACTGTCGAAAATATTATTGTAATGGAATATTTTATGAGAGTGTCGAAAAGATGAAAGAATATCAAAATTTCATTAGAAATTAAATCATACATTTTAAATCTCATTTATTTTCTTTTAATTGGAACCCTTCAATGTTATTTTTAATCTTTAATGTTTTTAATATAATTTTTACTTATAAAATCATATACTGAAATGATTTAAAAATTGTTGCAAATACATAAATCATGTTTTCCAACATTATTTGACAAAATAATTATAATTAAATTAATTGTGGTTAAAAATAAATAATAATTCCGAGAAAATCGTAATAAAATATTTTATTTAAATTGTTTTTATAATGTGAAATTTACATATTCTGATTTTTTTAAAGCAGTTTTACGAATAATTCTTTTCATTAAATACCATTTTTATAATTTAAAAAACATAAAAAATAATAAATAATAAATAGTGATAATTATCTAGTGAAAAATAAAAAATCAAAAGAAAATTATATAAGCATTTCAACAGAAAAATTTTAGAATTTACAACGTTAAATAAATTAATTATATATAATGCACAACAAAATTATTTTTAATAATATTTTTTTCTCAACTTACAGTTAATCAATTGTTTATAATTAAAGAAAAAGTATAATTGTACATTGATTAAAGATTTTGATTTAATAATGACACAAACAACAAGTTTTTCTTCGCGTTTACGTAAAACATGTATAAATATTGTTCCGTGTTCTTTCTTCTTTTAAAATTTTTTTTCTTTCTTCATTCGTTGAAGTTCCATTCAATTATCAGTAACAGACGATTCTGATGTCTAATGAACCGCAAAAACATCGTAATATCCGTACGACAACTCATTACGGTGACCGCAAACGTAACTGACAAAACCATTAACTCGTCGACATGCACTTTTCGTGTCGACCTACCGTCTAGCGGGTAATTTCATTAACTCTTGAGATTTTTAATAAACAGCTAACGACGGACATTGTTGGTCATAATGAGCGGCTTAATGACCATGACGATCGTAGAGTCTTCCCGAATGTTAATTGCGAGGGCTCGCTGATGGTGCGCGAATTAATGTTATCGCGTTTTCAGGATACAAAAAAGGAAAGAATCGTTTCAGCGATAAGGATATTAGAAGTTTCAACGGGAATTAAAAATCTTCTTTCTTGTGAGAAAGATCTTAACACCTCCACATTGATTAAATATTATTCCTTTTTTCTTTTTTTTTTTCATTTTTTTCTTCATAATGTTACAAATAAAATTTTATATATATATATATTAGGCTGCGGTGAAAATACGTTTTTGTTTCACAAAAATTATGGACCACACTGACTTTGTTTATTTTTGAGTAATATTTAAGAATATCTAAATTCGGATTTCGTATAATAAATAATGACCGAACGCAAGAGACTCAAAGTTACCATTTAAACTCTTCATTTCTTAATTAAAATGCTCAAATTTGAACCTTTTGCGCTCGGTCTTTTGCTGTTGTACAAGTTCCAATATTAGACTTTCTTAAACATTACTAGAAAATTCATCAAATCAGTATCTTCCTAAAAAATGACTTATTTTCACCGCAGCCTAATATATATATATATAAATCTTGGATTGGATTTGTTCATGTTCTTAAATGTCTTTTATAATAATGCAAACTTTGAAACAAGTTATTAACTTTTGAATTAAATTCAATTTATTTAGAGCATTGATTTAAAACAGACTGTAACTTTTGATAACAAAGAAAGCGGAAAAGCATTCGGAAAATCTACGCAGAAATGAGTCTTGTTTAAATCGAAAAAGCTTCGGGGACGGGGATGAAATTCAAAGGATGTCGACCTTAACGACAGTTTCGAAACAGGTAGTAGTACAAAGTGGTACCTGCTGGTTTGAAAAGTCAACAAATAACTTTTCTTTTGAACTTTCAATATATATTCACCAATCAACAATTCCTGTTTTACCTTTCAAAAAACATGCGCCCACAATTTGCATTCGAATGGCCAAGCCATAGATTGTCCAAGGCAAAAATAATCCACTTGTTATTGGAACAGTCGAAAACTTTCCCTGTGTGAAACCGTTAACGCTTTTTTTTTTGTCTTTCTTTTCGTATTCCTTTTCTTTTCGAAAATCCATTCCGGAGCATGCGAGAAGCACAAGTCGCTCGCTTCACAGGATGCAATAAAGCGTGATTTTTACACGGTAATACACGCGATGACTCGAACGGCATGACTTTTCGGAGTTATTTATTCTCGACAATTTTTTGCTTTGACGTAATTTCCTTCTTCGCTTTCTTTTGTCCGTATCTTTTCTTCAAAAGATATCACTGATAGTCAAAACGAAATTAAGGATGGCTTTCAGTTGTCGCGTCTCGAAATTGAACGTGGTTTATGCGATGATATAAACCCCGTAACATACAAAGCGAACGCCTCTCGATTCATTGCAAATACTTATATTTAATACCATTCTCCGTTGAAGGACGCCGCCCGATCAATTTTACAAGTTTACAGCTACGTGGCTCTATAAGATGCTGTTTGTCTTTTTTTTATACACATTCTTTAATTCCGAAAATGTGTTATTCTGATTATGATAAAACGCACAATGGCAAACGTATAAACATATATCACAAACACATTTTTCACAAGCACGCTTTGTTGTGGATTTACTTGATGTTAAAAGTTTAATCGTTAAAGTATTTTCGTATTTAGTGATTCTTTGTTTTCAAGCGATCGGTATGGCAAACGAGTAAAAGGCAAAAGGAAAATGATGTCTTTTTAGCACTTATATTTATCAACAATTATGATTCTCTGTTTTAAATTCGAATGCCACTGAGAAATATTTTTTTTCACATTTTTTATATTACAATCTTTTTATTGTTACAGCAAATAAAAAAAAAGTTTAAAAACATTCAGAACCGATGTATTTCAAATATGATTTTATATTGTACATATATATCACGTTTTGTCAAATTTGTGAATCAACATTGTTTGAAGTTTGTGAATTCCAACAGGATGAGGTTGCAACATGGCGAAAGAAAAATGTGTACATAATAATTTATGGGCAAGAATTATCCGAACTGAAAAATCAACACATATGCTTGGGAAGAATTCACAATATAAGTTAATAATATAAATAATATGAAATGAAAATCGCATGCTGTTGCGAAATTATTGTTGAATCATGAAATATCACTTAAGATTGGTAATTAAAAAATAATCAACAGTTATGTGAATATAATGAATTTATACATTTAAGTGACTAAATTAATGACAGAATATGATGTTGTAGTTGCTTAACATTTTATTTTTTAAAATAATATTTTGTCCTATAGTTTTATATTATTTGTAATATCAAAATAAATTACTTAATTTTAAAAGTTAAAATAAATATAATAAAGAAGTTAATTATAATTTAATTTGCGCTTGGTTGAAATAATTGTTTATTATTATGTAAATTTATTATTATGTAAATTATTTACATATGAAATAATTGTCGTTAAAAAAGTGTACATCGCAATGAAAGTTTTGCATATTATAGATAAATTGTATTTAAAAAGTAAGATAACTAATGCGATTTTATTGTTTCAGGTAGCAGATTCGATGTATCGTCGTGTGAACAGATGACGTCCACACCATAAACGAGCATCATTCAAATCCTCCCAAAGGATTATCGAAAGAAGCTTCGTAGGACAAATCAAGATGCAGTACTCAAGAAACGAGCACCATCAGCACGCTAGGTGGAGAATGACCTTTACGATCCTCTGTCTTCTGGGTATATTTGCGAATCTCGTGGAGGCAGCCCCGACCGGCTCGGAGCCAAAGACGCCGACCTTAGAAAGACTGATGGATTCACCGAAGGATTCATTCAACGAACGCGTCGGATCACCAATCGAATTGGCTTGGCAGGCCTGGCTTATCTTGAGCAAATCCGAAAAAGGTCCATTTTTAAGCGAAGATCCCGCGACACTGGTACGCAGAATTACACCAAAAAGTATATTCATAGCTCCGGAATTGAACAGTGGTTGCTCCGGACAAAATTACGATGAAAATCGTTGCAAATACATTAAAACGATCAACGTTAATACGAGTTTGCAACGAAAATTCCTGCTGGATCGATTGAATGCCAAACATGATCGACAGAAGCAGCAGGAAGAGCAAGAACAGAGCAAGATTTACGACGTCGCTGGTCCATTTCAACTAAACATTCCCTTTAATGATAAGGGAGCCACTAGTAACGACGACACCTCGAAGGTGCCTGAAACGCCAAAAATCCAGATCACAAAACCACTGGAAATCAAAATTCCAGGAGTAATTGCAGTGAGTGCGAATGAAGAGAAAAAAGAGCAAGTTGAGCATGATGATACAGCGACGAAAACTCAAGCTCCCGAAGAGAGTCTTCCTGAACATGTGCCAGTAATAGATATTGTTCACGAAGAAACAAACGAAAGTTTTGCGGATTCTGTCGTTGATTACAAGATTCCGTCAGCAGCAAAGCAAGTGGGTGATAAAGAGAAAGAACTGGAAAATGATGATACGCTTTTAGAGGAGGAAGGTGATATTAGTGATGATGAAGATGATGAGGAAGATAAAAAGCAATTAATTTCGACAACAACGGCAGCGACAACAACGACACCTAAATATGTACAACCAACTGTGATTGTCTTATTTAGTGCGCCGACTAAAGCTCCTGCTTCAAGTGAAACTTTGGAAGAAGTTGTCAAGCGAATGGAAAACACAACTGGCAATTGGACAAAAGATTTTCTCAGTTCAATTATCCCGATTTCCAAGGATGAACAGGAATCAATGACTGTGCATTTTCCACGAAACGCAACACAGGATATATTTATCATTAACGCAACACAGAATGCAGATGATGTTTATACTGACGAAGAGACGTCTATTCCAGATGAAGACATCGACGATCATGAAGATTACAGCACTGATGATTCTATTACTGAATCAACGGACGATGATTTTGCTGAAACCACGGAGGACGAGCTGTTAAAACCGGGCGAAGCTGGCATGACTATACCTATTATAACGAATCAGCAGTTTGATAATACTGATTGGCATAAAACGGACTCAACAGAGAAAATAACGAGTATAGAAACTCCAGCATCGGTTTCTACAGTGAAACCTCTGAATGCGAGTTCAATAATCAAGGAAGTAGATATTCCAACGACAATGAAGCCTGAAGATGCTGACGTGAACGTCTCGAGTGAAGTCAGCATCAATGGTGACTTTATTCTGGAGACGACACTTGTCAATGTCAATACTGACAAAGTAAAAAATACCACTGAAGCAGCAATAACAAACGCCGATTTTGTTACGATTAAAGACGATATTAACGGCGAAAAGTCAGAGAAGTTTCAGTTGGAAAAGGAATTGTTGCCAAAACCGGATTTAGTGTTTTCAACGCCACTGAAAGAACAACATCCACAATCTTCTTCGTCGCAGATTAAACCGGTCATCATTTGGGGTGTCGATGAAGAAACTGCCAAACGCCAAAATAATGATCCATTGAAAGTAAATCTCGGATTGTTACCCGTTCAGAAGGATGATACTATTGACGAACAAGCTTCATATAGTTCCGAAAAGATTGTCCTTCCTGATTTAGGACAAAAGTTTCAGCCCATTCCACCGCCAAACTTCAAACAACAAGGATTCGTCAGATTCCCCAGTCATGATGACAGACCACATTCGTCTTCATTCGTGAGGTTCCCTTCTGATGAAGTGAACAGTATTCATAATTTAGATTTTAAACCACGTTTACCTCATTCTCGCGAGGAATTTGTATCGACCACCAGTACCAAGAGCAGCGTACCTTTTTATCAAAAACAGTCACACTGGCATCGCGGCTCCCGAACTGATAGACAGCATTCTGGCTTTAAGCAGCATTGGAGTGAATCCAATCGTCAGTCAAAAGCTAAGCAACAACTTAATATCCAGGACTTTTGGGCCAAGCTAACACCTGTTGTCCCGGACTTGGTGCATCTTCCAACGACGAGTCATGGTTCTCACAATGAACCCTATGGCGGAGATGCTCCAAGACGTTCCAGGTTCAAAACGGCATAAATGACCCATAGGAATCGGAATTATTAGCAATAGTGCACAAACTGTCCATATTAAATAAGTTCATCTTCAATATCGACGTTACTCGGTATTATTTAAACGGTGCCAAACAATTTTTATAGACGGGAGATAGAGAAAAAAAAGAGAGAACGAGATACAGAAAAAAATCAAATTACTCCCATCGTCTGAAATATGGCTTCCTGGATAAAAATCGATAACGCTCGGCCGAATAGCGAAATCGAATTAGCTAGTCCTCCAATTCTCGTAGTGTTTTTGATGTTTCTAAATAGATTGTGAGAAATTCTCACTGAGGTTTTAGGTGATTCATATAAAGTACAATGAATAAAGAGATATATGTACAAGTTCAACGAACGGAAAATGTATCTTCATCGATATGCTGAACATTATACTTGTACGAGTTTAGGGAGTAGTCTCGATGAGGTCATTTGGGTTTAAATCATCGTAATTTATTTGAAATACTAGTTAAATATAAAGTCGTAAATGTTTTATTACGAATTACTGCGTTTCATTGGAATTAATCCAGTCATATTGTCATCTAAAGCTCGCGAGCATTAATTTATTGATGTTAATAGGTATAATGCGGACAATGAAATGTGCTTGCGCATATGCACAAAACGAGTTGATTGAAGTTTAATCAAATCTAATTAATACATCATTGATACGGTAAAGACGAATTGTCGGCGACCTGAACGACAGTTTCAGTCATTTCTAATAAACTTTATTAAATGTACTCAGTGTATATATACATCTATCGAAATTTGTATTTGTACATTTTTTCCATCTTTGTGCTACGATCAAATTTACTTCCACTATCACAAAGAGATTATCTTAACGAGTGACTTTCGCGAATAATCACCGGAACGAAGATTTTTTTTAAATGCGGTTAATAAATAAGCGGCTCTTAAGCGCATAACATTAATAGACTGATTACGATTTATCGGTTGTTTAATATATAATATTAAATTATGAATGTCACCAATGAGCAAACCGTCTTATCGCAAACTCTCGTTTGAAATTTGTATAATATTAATGTGGAATCATATCGTACTTGTGTGATAACGCTGACTTCCGTTACCGAATGAGAGAATGAGTGACTGTTTTAAAGCAGAAGAGATGCGTCGATTTAAATTAACTGCGTACCGTTAATAGTCAAATTTTTATTTTGCATTTCATCATCCTTGCAATTAAGCAATTCAAAATTGTCACGACATTCTCTAGCCCAGCTTTTTCATTATCCCATATATCGCGCAAACTTAAGTTGCTCTCTGTACATTTTTTCGAATTCTTTTAAGAAATGCTATTGCATTTTCTTTATTCTTATTTTTGTGTCTTTTTCTACATTGTAATAATTATACTGTAACCATGAACGAAAACATTAAATAAATATTCACATGCGCATAAGTAATATTAAAGATGTCGTCTGGTTAAATCTTGAATGTTCAAATTTTGTAGAATGTCTATGAAGATAATATTATATATGATTGTCGTACGTGGCAGGGGCACGTAAAGGCACTATTTAATAATTGACATTGCGGCCAGTAACTGCATACTGTACTTTACATCCGTTTAAGAAATTGCGTAATGCCTCTGGTATGAATGTCAAACTGTGTAAATAATCATTTTGTTAAAGAATTGTATATACGGCATAATAGCGAAGTATATGTTAACTCTACCGTAAAGATGTATTAACTATCAATGTATTAAACTCTATTGTATTATTTATAGCTAAACATATCGATGTATATTACATAATGTTTTGTGTAAAATTGTTCATTTCGCTGAAATTAAAAAGAAAAACTAATCATGGTAATGAGTACTTATTATTTACTCATATCCTTATCTTTCTGCTATTAACAAGACATAAGATTTATACAAATCGTTTTATTCCACAAATTATAAACATCACTTTTTTTCATATTTCTTCTTTACAATTATTTACATATATTCAAGTATTTATAACATTTTATATTATACCAAACTTTTTACAATCTTAAACTAATTACAATTTTCTTTTGATTTTACTTTGATCCCCTTAAAGTTTTTAGCTAAAAGAAAAATTTCACTTGACTCTGATCGCGTTGCCTGCGGTCGTGCAACTTGAACTTTGTTATAAAATTTTAATAAGTCGTTTTCTAATTGCTTTGATCTTGCTCCATCCCATACTTTTATTAAAAAAGTACCACCTGTTTGCATCAGTGGTAAACTAAATTTAAAAGCCGAATAAGCAAGATTAATTATATTTTCATGATCCATTTCCCGCACGCCAGTAGCATTAGGAGCCATGTCAGATAATAGGACGTCTACTTTATCATCTTTCAGCATTTCTCGTAATTTGTTTTGAGCCTCGGGTAATGTAAAGTCTATATTTGATAATATTTCGGCCCCTTCTATCTTATGAAATGGTAATCTATCGATGGAAAGAACTCTTCCTTTAGGTTTGTCGATCACTTTTCCATTCGCATTAGTTAACTTAACAGCTACTTGAGTCCAGCTACCCGGTGCAGCACCACAATCAAGAACCACTTGTCCAGGTACTAATATTTTATTATTTTCATGTATCTCGAGAAGTTTAAATGCACTACGACATCTATAGTTTTCCATTCTTGCTTTTTCTACGTACGGATCATTTATTTGACGTTCTAACCATTGATGGGAGCTGTGTTTTTTTGCTTTGGTAACCTGTTTCAATAATTCACTACATTTGTGGAAACATCGAATGTTGATACCACCGCTAGTGACTGCTGTTATAAATTGCTGTAAATTGTTTATTAAATTAGTAAAACAAAGTAAAGTATATTTACTAAATTAATTATAAGCTCAAACCAATTATAATAATAAATAGACACAAATTAATTGTTTATGAATACAATTAATATATAAAAATTAAAATATTCGAAATTTATAAATTAATTAACATTTGTATACATAAAATTCTGTTTATATTAAATTTTATTTTAAATATAAGCAATTAAACGTTCCATGACATATAATATTATTTATAAAAATAATGTATTTGACTGCTAGATACTTTATTGTTAATTATGTACTTAGATTTGACTTTATTTCCTAACCTCAAATAATACAAAGCTAAACATTCAATTATTTATTATGAAACTTTATTAGCATTTAAGACAGGTCTTTAAATTAAATACATGTTAAGATAAATATTCCTCAAAAATACTGTTTTACTTAAATACATAATTTAAATGTTTTAGTAAAAAACTTTGAAACAAAATGAATCTTTATCTCGACAAAATTCCTTACATAAAATTACAATTATATAGAAACATTTAATTCGGTAATAAATATATATTTTTGCACATTACGAACCTGATTCATTGTATTTTCAACTGCGAAAATAACATTTGGAAAAAGTCGTCTTTTTTATTATTAAACAATTATTTTTACACCCAAAGTTGGCAACGTTGAAAGACAGCAAGTATATAACAGCTGACGAGTATTTTTGACACAACACATACATGTTGAATATAATATACGCATTCAATTTCAACTAGCCTTATTACGCGGGAAATTTAAAAAGAATATGCATAATTTTCAACAAATTGCAATTTCAAGATTTAAATAACCATCAATGCTTTATCACTTAAACCATAATTGTAAATAAATGAAAAGTAAAATTTCAACAAAGTGAAAATTGATGACACGAATGAAGTGAATTTAAATTTCGCGGCAACTTTTCATCTCGGCGCCATAGACGATGCAACAATGCGCGCCTCGCAGCGTAGCATGCACGCGACAAAAAACGCGACGGATGTGCGAGTGGAAAATCCGCCGCTGGCCTTATCGCCGGTGCGAAATATGATAACAAATGCGTGAGCGAGCGTGCAATTCATCGACGTGACTTTGCCTATACGTGATGAATTTGACGGTGGGAAATCAGTATGGCAATGGCCTTCTTTACGCCGGCTTCAATCAGGATCAAGGTAAGTTAGCGACATCCACAATGGACCAGTGCCGCGAATTTAATACAAAATGTCAAATGTATGATTGTTCAAACAAAATTCTTCCTTTATGACAAATAAAAACAATGTTTATTAACTTATTTAGCTAGGAAATAGTTGCAACCTCAAAAGAAAAAGGATATATAATTTAAGAGATAAATGAAACATCAAAATGATGAGGAAATGAATAACCTGAATCATTTGAAAGACGCGGCCAAAACAAAGCATACAGAAGCGGTGTTTCACAGATTTGCGTTAGAATTTTATATAATTATTTTTACGAAAGAAACATTGTAAGTAGGAGGCGTGTATGCACATATCTACACATGGCTTTTGTCTGCGGTCATGTGTTTTAGTTACTCAAAAATGAGGTCAAGGATCGCAAGAACTGTGTTAATGAACCGTGGACTATTTTATGAGACATGCTGGTTATGCATGATTTTAGTTTACATTTAAAAAGTTGCTGCCTTTTCTAGATAACAACGTTGTTGAAAAATTTTGGATAAAAACTTTAATTGATACTTATTTGTTGAAAATTGAAAATTTGTGACATAAATATGTATATATAATGATGTTGATAATTGTTATCTTTCATAATAATGCTGATAGATGACAACAATTAAAGAAAAATAATATAATTATTTCATTTGCAGCCATGTTTGCGTGTGGTATGGAAAATGGATATCGAGTTTATAATTGTGATCCGTTAAAAGAAAAAGAACGGCATGATTTTTCGAATGGAGGATTGGGATATGTCGAAATGTTGTTTAGGTGTAATTATTTAGCGTTAGTTGGAGGAGGAACGAATCCTATTTATCCCACGAATAAAGGTAACATTGTGAATTATTTAAAGATTCATTGGAATGCTGTACAAACATTGAGACAATCTTGAAATATTCTTATCAATAACATTATTTCATATTAACAGTAATACAAATATTAATCATATTTTCTTTTGTTTGCAGTAATAATATGGGATGATTCAAATAAATCTATAACTATAACATTAGAATTTAATGCCCCCGTTAAAGGTGTTAAGTTAAGAAGAGATAGGATAGTTGTTATATTAGAAGGTGTTATTAAAGTTTATACATTTACCGCAAATCCACAACAACTTCACGTTTTTGAAACAAATCCGAATCCAAGGGGACTGTGCGTACTTTGTCCAAATAGCAACAATTCCATATTAGTTTTTCCAGGAAGAAAAAATGGTCATGTTCAAAGTAAGTTTAGAGAATCAGTGTTCATAATAATAATAATAATAATAATAATAATAATAATAATATATAGATTATTACTTGAATGATTCATTTGGGGCGTCTGCAATTGCGCCAAAGGAGATAATTTTATATGTAATTGCACCAAACGTTATATGTAGTTGCGCCAATATTTTTGTATATGTAATTGCGCCAACACAGAATATTTTCCTGCAATTGCGCCACTTTTCCAAACATAATAATTTCCGATTTACATTTGATATTTCAATTT
>JABFPJ010003152.1:0-16960 GCA_022817425.1 Gryon sp. ZL-2020 | reverse complement strand
TAATATAAAAATTTGATGAAATGTGTGAAGTAGAAACTGAAATCATACTAAAAATATTGCCTTTTATAATTGTATCTATCACTTATAGAAGAAATGTTTGCCTAACTCGATGGGAAAACTCGTTAGTTTTTCCGCTCTCGTAAGGAAAAGTATCGTACTCGACTCGTAATTATAAAATTCGTAATTTTTATAATTGAAAAAAAATGTTCCGGTGAGTTATAAATGAGTTTATTTTCAATATTGAAGTATTCAATTTTAAATTAAAATTGTATCTGAATTGAACGGCTTTTAAATTCATTAACGAATATTGCGATAGTAATAATAATATTAAGAAGTTTTTATATACTATCATTTTAACGATTTTCGGCTGACATAGATCTATTTTATATCACTTGTTTTTAATTCCAAGCATTTAGACAAAAATTATGAAATCGAACGTTTTAGAATGCAATTTTCAAATGATTCATTTTAGAATGCAATTTTGAATTGTTTCTTTTTAGAACAGACATTTTGAAATATGTCATTTTAGAATGAAAATTTGAAATCGATCGTTTTAGAATGCAAATCTGAAATGTGTCGTTTTTGATAGGAACCGTCGATTTACACATTTTCAAAATATTCTCACAATATTCTAAAATATTTAAAAAAATGTTTGGAATATTTAATATTGAAAATGGAAATATTTTCAGAACATCCTGAGAATATTTCGTGCTATTAGGGTTTGAAAAGAGTGAAAAATTGTACTTTTTCATAAGTCAAATGAATTATTGACAAGCTAGGAGTGCATTTCTCAATTAAGTTTCGTATTTTAAGTGATAGACTGGTATATTCATTTAACAGATTATTTGAAAAAAATCAGGTTATTAAAATGCAAACATAGAATTATTAAATCAATTGAATACCTCAATAAAAGGTTTATAAAAATTAATATTATTTTTGGTATTACTTCCACTAGGTGTTTCTCTTAAAACAATTCCTATTATTATTTTTTTTAGATCTTGAATTTCTTCACTAACATCACAACATGATGACTTTCAAACAATTTTTTTCCTTTCGATATACTGTTTTTTCGAAATTTATCTAAACTTACGCTTTGAAAACCACATTTGATTATAAGAGACATTTTTTATGCTATTTATAAATAATTTTCATTACTATGTTTTACAAATTAAAAATAAATTTCATTCTTATCCGTATCTGTCATTTAAAATCTATCCCGGAAAAAGTATAACAGTAAAAGCGGGAGATGGCGCGGTTATCAACTCAGCTGGATGCTTACATAGCGTATACATATCTTTTCCATCAGAAGCAGAATTATTTATAATGAATTTTCGATCAAAATTACAGTTATTAATTAAGAACTTTAGCATAATAATAATAACACCTACTTTTTTTCTTTGGAGAAAGTTATTTATTGCAATTGCTATTGCAAAACCAAATGATCCGATCCACAATGAATCCATAATAATGTCATCTAAGGATTCTAACCTAAGAATGTACATAACCTATAATATTTTAAGGCGATATAAATTTGTGTTATAATATTCTTATTCAAGAAAATAACGTTTTACATTTACTTCACCAGTAATGATATAAACTAA
Organism: Gryon sp. ZL-2020; assembly: GCA_022817425.1. NCBI lineage: Eukaryota > Metazoa > Arthropoda > Insecta > Hymenoptera > Scelionidae > Gryon > Gryon sp. ZL-2020. The sequence continues at coordinate 15,359 of JABFPJ010003152.1, read as the reverse complement.
AAAAATAATATTAATAGATATGCTAATAACTGAATGTAATATTTTTTGCGTGGGCCACATAAATATTACATAACAAAAGCATTTGTATGTATAAAAATACGAATTGAATATAGAATCGCTATCATTATTTATTTTTGCAGCATTCAATTTGGCTTGATTTGGACTCCAATCTTCTCTCGATAATAATAAATTGTTCTCACTATACATAACAGTGTCAGATACAGAAATTGTCTTTAATAGAAATAGAAATTGTGAGAAAAACAGAAATGACTTTTGAATAATGATCGTAAAATTCAAGTGTCGAACATTATAAAATATGGTTTTATAATGTTCAAATACTAAGGAAAGCGCTTCTAATTATTTTAAATGTGTAATTATACTAATTGTACTAATAACTAAAATAATTTATAGCGTCGAATATAAGAAACCTCAATTATCTTGGATAATTCAATTAAAAAAGAACTTTAGAATATAAGAGTAATGTTTATTTAATGAGTATTACAAAATTATTCTACATTCGAAGTTAGTTCGTCCGTTATTAGCTGAAATATATGAAAGCATTTACATGTTAGTTGCTATAAAGTTGAACAAGTTCATATTCAGTTTTAAAATATATGTGACAGAAATATATTGAGTTATTATTAATTGGAAATTGCCGCAGCTTTAGCAAAATACTACTTAATGTGTTGCATCGGAAAAGTAGTATTCAATGTTAAAATTTTTAGTCTGTATAATCATGTTGAAATCATACTACAATAAAATAATACAATTAAACGATAAATTGTTTAAAAGCTATTTATTAATATATCAGTATAACAAATAATAGAAAACATGATATAAAAAGATTTGATTCAATTCTATGATACTTCGTTATAATCTATCACGCATAGACATAATGATTGTGAAGGTTGTAAATGAAGTTTGTACAACCTAAAAAATGAATCAGTTAATAGAAATTATTCTAACAATTCTATTATTTAGGAAATACGGTTAGAAGTTACCTTACCTTAACATAATATTCCATGGAAAGTGTTATAATACCACAAAAAGTGATTTCACATTTTTTGTTACATTGTGCTAACATAAAAGACACCATTTTAATTGTATTAGGACGTAAATTTATCCACGGTGAATCGTAACTAAAAAGTAAAAAAATGTAGTGTGAAGTGCAGTATATATTAAATTATTATGAAAAAAATATATGTAGAATTATCATAATGCACGATAGTGAAACAATTGAAATACCATGAATGTCTTAAACTTAAACCTTTGTCTGTTACCATTTCTCCTATCATACACATTGCTAATACAGCTCCAAAAACAAAGGTCATGATAGGAATAATAAAAAGAACTTCACTATTAATATTATGCAAATGTTCTAATATCTAAACAAATAATGTTGTTAAAATTATTCTGATTATTGAACTTATTATATATATTCTTTGTCTGGTAATATGTAAGTGAATTTTATTTTACTCAATTTATAATGAAATAGCCTTACGTAAAATAACATTAAGCTGCTTTCCACTATTCCTATGAACATACCGATTACTAATAGAAATTGTGCCAATAACTGTATTAAGTAAAAAGCCCTATAAATATGTATATTTCATGTTGAACTATTTGAATAACAATAGTTATGTTATTTTTTTCAGTCAATAAATCTTCAAAAATTGGTCTAAGCTAGTGTAGATATTTAACAAGTACATTTATGTATGTTTCTCTGCATTTCAAAATTGTTAAATGCCAAATTTGAACTATATTATTCATGTGATATATAATAAGTTTTACTACTTGGAGAAGGACATTTCATTTTTGTCACGCGTGACTGAAAGTACAGTTTTTAGAACTCGTGGGTTTTTAAAACCTGTATTTTCGGTTTCTTGGTAACAAAAATTATCGTTAGCGCCATGGAAAATAAACGGACATTCTTTTTTACACGCGGTAACATTCCTCGACTTCGTCTCGGCTAGAAACATTTTATATCAATGGATCTTGCTATTTTTTATATTAATTTTCAAATTATTTTTTGATGTGTAAACATCTTTACGCTCGGTTTGAACAGAAGTAACGCGTCACGTGATGCGTTACGCGTCACGCGTCACGCGTAACGCTCGGCATGGCCAATATGCGAAAGCGTCACGCGTAACGCCCGGCATGGCCAAGATACGAAAGCGTCACGCGTTCACGAAAAAAATTAGTAAAAAATTATTTTAAATATTTATTGTAAAATTTACTGTGCTGAAAGAAATTATTGTATTATTTATAGTAAAATTTTACCGACTCATTGGTGGGTTAGTGGTGGTTGCGCTTCGGCGTTCGCCGAAGCTAAGCTGAGTTAAGCGTGGTCACTACTTGGATGGGTGACCGCTCGACTCGCTTGGATTTCGAGCGCGCGTTTAGCCACTTGTCATGACTCAATCAGTGTGAGCGGGAGATGTGGGGACAAGTGATTAGTTTGGATATTTGAGTCTACGCAAGGTGGCGCGACTGTCCGAACTGGGCATCCTTCCAATCACACCGACGTGGTTCGGAAGTCACGTTAAGGTGATTCTTGAGATATGCTACACCGGAGTTAGTGTCTTTTTATTTTTAAATTGTTTATTAATGTATTAAGAATTAAAACATATACTGTTTCATTCTTTAGTTCTGGGAGAATTATATGATCGAAGAAAAAATAATTTTTTAAGTAAACTTTCGGCTCCACAACTTCCCCCGTTTTGTTTACAAATTGAAGAGAACAGAAAAAATGGGGAAAGTTGTGGAGCTAAAAGTTTACTTAAAAAAATATTTTTTCTTTGATCATATAATTCTCCCAGAATTAAAGAATGAAACAGAATATTCTTTAATTCTTAATACATTACTAAATAATTTAAAAATAAAGACACACTAATTCCGGTGTAGCAGATCTCAAGAATCACCTTAATAAGTCGTCAGATATTTCAGATATTACTAAATTTTCCCAAACAATTTTTGATTTATTGGGAATATCACGGATTAAAATATAAAATTCGTGATTCAAATTAATTGGCGCAGTACTTGGACAAATTTTTTTAAAGGTTCCATCCATAGGTAATGGGAAATAAAACGTCCTTCCTTTTACTTTCTGAATTTTATATCTATGTGCTAAAGATTTATTTGAAACTGTGTCCATACTTTGAATAGTTTGACATGCTTTAGCTCTTTGAATCAAAATTTTTTCATATTCATTCAGTATTTTAATTTCTTCAGGCACTCTTTCTACTTCTAAGTTATTTATTATACATGTGGTTGGCATTAGATTTTTAGATAATTTATTATAACAAAATTTACAAATGAATAAAGTTTCACCAATAGACGGACTGTAATAATTCATCAATCTGCTCCAAATTTGCAAACTATCAAATTTATCATTTTCTATTATTTGAAAATCAGTTACATCTCTTTTAAAACGAAGTTTTTCGCAAGACAAACAAGGAATAGATGGAATGTCCATTGTCTTTTTTTATGCTTTGAAAGCACGATTATAAGTTAATATAATATCGTCTTCATTCAGTGATACGTTTTCATTTATATCAATATTCTGAAAAACAAGTTTTTCTTTAGCTTTTGCAACTACATTATTAATATTTTCAATAACAGTATTATCTAAAGCGTAGTCTATATCTTTTATAATTGTATTTACTTGCATAAATTTGTAAATGAGACGTTTCACATTTCTGATTGCGGGAAAGTGAAGTGATAGTATTTCTATTCCTATAATTTTGGCATTGCATGAGTCATAATTAGTGTAACAATGTATTGGATGTCCTAACTTCTGTGAATTAGTGTTATTAGTACATTTCGAAAAATTTTCAAAGTATTTGACAGCTGTAAGTAAATTACAGGCTACGACATCTTCATAAATATTATCAAATCTTGGAATATATTAATATTAGGAGTTTTACATAAGTATGAACATTTCCAATTGAACCTAGAGTTACCTTTAGTTAAAGGTAATATATTTATACATTTTCCATCTTGATTCATAATTATTTTTTTGAGCCATGTAACAAATTATAAGCTGTTTCATAAAAGTATGCTTCTGAAGTTGCAGAATGTTTTGATTGTCCACAAATAGTAATAATTGCTTCATCATCAAGTAAATTACATGAGATTTTTTCAAAACGCGATAAAGTCACTTCAGCTTTTAACTTCAATAATTCGAACGTTTTTCGTAAACTATTGATTTCATTTTGTCTTGAATTAAGACTCCATTTTACCAAAAATTCTGCTTCTAATCTATTTTCTTCTGCAGCAACATTCTTGAGGACAGCTGTGAAGTTTTGAATATATTGTTCTTTAGATTAATTTAATTTTAAATTACCTGTTGAAATTTGACTTTTTAATTTATTGCCAATTTTTTTTATCGCTAGTTTCGTTTTTTTATTATGATAATCGTTTTTTCTTCGTAAAAATAAATTTTATCTTCATTTTTATTATAAAATTTACGCGAACGGACACGTTGTTTTTGCATTTTTTCATCTTTTGTTACGTGTAATTTGATTCGTTTATTATTAACAATGTCTTCAAGAGTCACTTCAGAATTTAGTTTCAAATTTTTATAATTATTTTGTTTATCTGGATACTGGATACTATTTATTGTTAAAGATGATGGAAAATTTTGAAAGACACACGGAAAATGCTCTAAATTGTTAGATAAATAAATGTTATGCAAATGAGATCGCATCAATGATTCATTATATTTAATATTCTTAGGAGATATATTGAAATATGATGAAACAGCAAATGCAATTGCAAAAACTCCACAGTCTATGCCATTAAGCTGTGACTGTACATCAGGAAATTTAATATGTCTCAACGGAAAAAATAATAGTAAGTGCTTTAAATATAATTCTTGATGGCAATTCAAACATTTATTTTTCACAGAATCATAAATAAATAAGTCATTACCATCGTAATAACAGCATACCCAATGTCCCATTTCCTCAGGATTATTTGTAAAAAAGCTAAATAATATTTGAATGCGTTTTTCATTACTTTCTAAAGGTGCAATACGGTGTGGTCTTGCTAATAACAAACATTTTTATAAAATAATGAACTAGAATTTGTAATAATAATTAATAAAACAATCTAAAATTGTCAAATAGTTTCTTTTTTTCTTAATTTTTTTCACTACACGTTTCAAATCAAACTAGTGGTTGATTAATTATTTCATCATCGTCGTCACCATCATTAATTAGTATTGAGGAATCAACATTATGACAAATAACATTATCATTTGACTTAACTTGTATGTTTACAGGATAATTTTTTGTTTTTTCAAGACTAACTTCTACAATATTGTTTACATTTTCAACATTAAGATTAATATTTCGAACGTCACTGTCAATATAACCGTTATCTTTTTGTCTCGATAATTCTTTTTTAATTGGGATGGTCTCATATTCATCATAAATTTCTGGTACATTAGATGTAACATTCAAAATATTCAGACTATCACATTCTCTACTGTTACTTTCTTCTTTCAAAATTTTATCATATTCTAAGGTATATTTACAACTTTTATTTTGAAAAGATTGTACGTTTTTTTTTCCTTCATCACATAATGTAAGATCACATTTATCCGTAGTTATTTTAGATTTGTTCAGACTATTATTTTTCTTACTTTTGCAAAAAGTAAGAAAACTGCAGCATTTTGAAACTGCAGCATTAAGTCGTCTCGGCTATCAAAATCGCCAAAGTATACCTGCACACCTTCCACAATGTCCTAAAGGCAAAAAAATATATCTCTAAATAATCTAACATAACTTTAATTCCACTGATTTATTTGTAACATTATGAAAAATATAAAATATTAATAAAAGAAATACCGAAAAATAACCTAACCTAAAAAATGTTGCTTATATTTAAAACCCTTTCAAAAACGAAAGTGAATGATATTTACTTTTGAAAAAGCGGTTGATATTTAATGAGATTACATAAATACATACAATCTCCTGATTCTGTTTCGGATTTTCCATCTCAAAGAATCTTTCGTCTCGACCGAAGAACGAAATAGAAATATTCGCGAACAAGCTCGTCTGCACCATAATCATGAATAAAAAAACACTCTAGAAGTCAAGTGTTATATATACTCTAGATACTAGTATATAGTTGCGCGCTGTCTATTGGTACGATTGCTATATACATTAAACAAAATACATGCACCATCCGATGGTAAGTATCTTCTATGAATTTGAAACTTTATTTATTTGCAAAACGAGGGAAAAAAACAGGATAAAATTGATAAACAGAATAAAAGTGATGATAAAACGAATAAAAGTGAGTATAATAAATATAGAATCAAAACAAAATATTCGCAGTTTAAATAATATAATTAATGGCGAATTCGGAAAGTAAAAATATCTTGAATTAAAAAAAGATAGACAATCCAAGTCACTTAAGTGCGTCCTTTTTAATACAAAATATTCTTGGTTTCCAAATTCACCATAAAAGTTGAAAATTTTAATTTCTATTGTTCATTATAATAACACTTATGTTGATATTAATAATTAAGAAAATAATAATAACCTACTACACATATTTATTTCAGAGAAAAAAAAACAAGAAGAGCGGGCAAAAAGAAAATGCAAAATCGTAACATGCGAATACTTATGTTAGAATTTCAGAATGAAGAACGCAAAAGAAGAAGACAAGAGAAAAAAATGAAGAAAAATAATGAAGATAAATAAAATGTATTTGTTGATTAACATTGTATTGAAATATAAATAAAAATAAATGTTACAAAATTATTTAATAAATCTCCTTACGTCCTCTCTGCTGCAATTAAGTCACACCTTGTACTACTTTAAAAAAAATGATAAATCGTTTCAAATTTTTGAAATTAAATTAATTGTTTTCTGAATTAAAAAAATTTATTTTATTGTGACCTGTGAAACTTTATACTAGAATTGTTTTAGAAATGATAATTAAAAGTAGAAATGAAGATCATAAATGAATGAATACTTATCTGATTATCATGTTTTAATGTAGATTTAAGTTATATCAATTTTTTAATATAATTTAATTTAATGTAAATCAAAATATCGAGAATTGCATTGCAAGTGCTTTATATGTAAACATAACCTACAAATATGCAACTGTCATATCATTCAACAAGGCACCCTGACTAATGTTTTCATAATGTTTTAGATCTATCGAAGGTTTATCGATGAAGAAAATCGTATCGTATAATATAATCTAATGGAAATCGTGAGACAGAAACAGCCGTGCGACGCCGTACGACAGTTGAGGCATAGTCTCACGCATGAAGTGGGCTTCAACACAACATAATGAAATAATTATAAAATTATTAAGTCAAATACAGCGCGAAATTTCAAAATAATAAATTTTAATTTTATTAAAATTTATTATTCAATAGAATAGAATAAATAGATATATTTATGTATTTAAATATGTAGAAATTAATTAAATTAAGGCGCGTAATTCAAAAATTTAAATATATAGAAATTAATTCAATTAAAGCGCGTAATTCAAAAAAATTGTTTGTTAATTTTAATTATTTATTAGATTAGTAATTATTACATAAAAATTAATTAATAAGTTTAAGTAATTAATTAATTAAAAGAAATTAAAAAAGAATTAGAAAGAAATTAGAAAAGAATTTTGCTTTTAATAAAACCATATAATATAATGAATTACATGGAAAACATTGATTCTGTAAGGTAAAAAATAATTATATAATACAAAATGATCTTGAAAAGGTAAAAATATACAAGCCAAGGTACTTATGCCTAATATTTTGTATTATTACTCGGCTTAGTCAAAATTATAACTAAAAAATAGTTGTGATATCAATAAATTTGAGCCAACTTATTAATTAAATTTGTTTAAATAATAATTTTTAATGAAATAAAATTCAAATAACTGAAACAAAAAATCGAAATTGCTTGACGAGCCGCTTTTCAACGTTTAAATGGAAACGTTCAATTTTTTTAATTTCCGAAAAAGCGGCTCGCCAAGCAATTTCAATTTTTTGTTTCAGTTATTTGAATTTTATTTCATTCAAAATTATTATTTAAACAAAATTTAATTAATAAGTTGGCTCAAATTTATTGATATCACAATTTTTTTTAGTTATAATTTTGACTAAACCGAGTAATAATACAAAATATTAGGCATAAATACCTTGGCTCGTATATTTATACCTTTTCAAGGTCATTTTGCATTATATAATTATTTTTTACCTTACAGAATTAATGTTTTCCATGTAATTCATTATATTATATGGTTTTATTAAAAGAAAAATTCTTTCTTTATTTTCCTTTAATTAATTAATTACTTAAACTTATTAATTAATTCTAATGTGATTATCTTATCTTATATAATAAATAATCAGTTCACTGTTTGTTTTCGAGGTGAGCGGACGTGTTTATTTTGGTCTCGCGAGTTCCAATATAAAAACGTAAACGTTTTATTTAGTGAATTGTGATATTCAACAATACATTGATCAAAAGTAAATCTACAAAAGCATCGATTAACTATATATTCTCGCCAGGTATCGGGGGCGGGCTGTAAGCCCAAACCCAAAAATGAATCCTCAAACCCCCCTCAACCCCCCCCTTAAACCCAAAACCAAAGTAACCTCCCGCAAAAAAGTTATGCAGGTATCATCGAGAAGAGCATTTTTCCCACCAAAGAACATGCAATAATAATCGACTATATTGAAAACGTACAACTAAAAGAATATACCATGTCCATGGGCAAACTCATAAGCCCGAAAGACATTAAATTTGTTTCTCGCATTTCGAAAAATCGGATATGCATGTACTTGAACGACAAAACCATTGTTGACAAACTTATCGAAACAAAAACAACGATCGTACTCAATAACACAGAACTTGAAATTATTGAAACTTGGTTTCGGAGAAAAAAGATCAACATTAGACCATCTAGTCAACATAGACACCACCATATGTGACGCATTCGCCTCTGAAGAACATGTCATTGCAGTGAGTCTCGACATGGGAAAGGCATATGACATGGTCTGGCGAGGCAGAATTGTCGACATTCTTTTTTCAATCGGCATAAACGGAAATATACTTACCTTCATAGGGAATTTTCTGAGGGAAAGAACGAATCAAGTCAAAATCCGCAACGAGATATCAAATAAAATTATTATAGAAAATGGTTTTCCCCAAGGATCAGTGTTGAGCGTCACTGCATTTTTGATTGCAATCAACGGAATAGCTGCTACAGTACAGAAACCAGTAAATATACTACTTTTCGCAGACAACATCACACTTCTATGCAGTGAAAAGAATGAAAAAACCTCCAAAATGATCATGCAAGATACTCTTAACAAAATAATACATTGGGCCAAACCAAAAGGATTCAAATTTTCGGAAACTAAATCTGAAGTTATTGTGTTTATAAAACAACATCAAAGTATTAATATGACTCTAAAACTGGGAACGCAGAATTTGAAACAGACTAACATAATCAAAATATTAGGATGTACATTTGACCGCAAATTAACGTGGAAAACACATATAAAAATTCTAAAAACTGAATGTCCAAGAAGAATGAACATAATTAAGTCAATATCTGCCACGAAATGGGGAGCAAACAGAGATACATTTTTTTAGCATATAAAGCAATAATTAGATCGAAAATTGATTATGGAGCAATATTGTATGACTCAGCAAAACACAACGTTACAGACTCACTAAACTCAATCCACAATATGGGGCTCAGATTAGCATTAAGTGCATTCAGAACAAGTCCAGTTTTGAGTATACTGGCAGAGGCGAATGAACCACCACTATCAATTAGACGTAAGCTGCACTGTTTCGCTTATGCTGCAAGAATTAAAGTAACTCCATCAAATCCAGTACATGAGAACATCTTTAATGGAAAAATGACAAACACACATAACATAAAAATAAACTCACCAAAACCTCTATACATGAGAATTGACAAGTATCTTCACGAAATTTCGACAGTTTTCCCTAATGTAGTAACAAATATTGAACACCCAAATCCTTCATGGTACACAAATCCTCCGAAAATCAATCTACAATTTGCGCAATTCAAAAAAACAGAAACAAACCCAAACATATTCAAAAAACTATACCTTGAAACTTAAAATACATATCCTGAACATCTAGAGGTCTTCACTGATGGCTCAAAGTCGAAGGATGGAGCTAGTTGTGCAGTAGTCTTTCCAGACAAAATAATCAAAATAAAACTAAATGATATCAGCTCCATCTTTTTCTGTGAAGCATACGCTATTATGATTGCCATCAAAGAAATCATAACATCGGATCACAACCAAGCAATCATATACTCAGACTCAAGAAGCGCCCTCGAAGCCATTGAAAACCCAACAAATAAAGAACCAATAATCGAAAGCATAAGAGTAAATATAACGGCTTCTCAGGACAACAACAAAGATATTATATTAACATGGATTTCATCACACATTGATATCAAAGGAAACAAAAAAGCTGATAAAGCTGCACGTGAAGCTTAAATTTCCTATCCGGATCCCAACGCACCAATATCTCATATTGATTTAAAAAAATTCATAGACAAACAGCTAAAAATACTCTGGAACAACCAATGGCTCCAAAATCCATCTACCAAACTCCATTCAATTAGAGACAATCTTTTCACTGATTTCCCACCAATAACAAATACGAGAAAAAAACAGGTAATAATTACGCAGATTCGAATAGGTCATACAAATCTCACGCACATACACTTCATCACAAGGGAACCACAGAATCAGTGCACGAAATGTAACGCTCCAATCACAATCAGACATATTTTCGAAGAATGCCCTGGTCTTTAGGATATTAGAAACAAATGCAACATTAAGCCTATCTTCAAATAAAATTTCAATGACAACCAATATGTAGAGAAAATACTCAACTTCCTCAACGCCATTAAATTGAGTGACTCCATATAGATAGAAGAAAGAAGAAAGAAGTCCCCAACGAGAAGAATCAACGAAAAACTGAAAACGGGGTTGGACCCAAAGCGGCCTGGGTGGACTGAGTAGCTCAGGTTTAGCTATGAGTCCAATCCCACTCAACTCTACTTAGTGTTATAATTATCAAATATACGTATATTTTTTTTTGTCTTTATTTTTTTTACTTCTCTGTATAAATTGTTTTATTCTTTTTTATGTAAAATAAGTCGCTAATGACTTCGATGTCAATGCGACGTTAAATAAATAAATTTAAAAAAAATAAAAAAATAAATAATTAAAATTAACAAACATTTTTTTTTAATTACGCGCTTTAATTTAATTAATTTCTATATATTTAAATTTTTGAATTACGTGCCTTAATTCAATTAATTTTTATATACTTAAATACATAAATATATCTATCTATTCTATTGAATAATAAATTTTAATAAATTGAAATTTCGCGCTGTATTTGATTTAATAATTTTATAATTATTTCATTATGTTGAGTTGAAGCCAACTTCATGCGTGAGACTATGCCTCAACTGTCATACGGCGTCGCGCGGCTGTTTCTGTCTCACGATTTCCATCAGATACTAATAGGTTAGACAGAGACAGTTTTAAAGTGTTCTTGGTTTCCAGAAAATAGGGTCGCGCTGCCAGTGTCGGTTGATGAAAAAATCTAACCTAATAGGTAAAATAAATAATTCCTTGGCTCGGCGGGTTGCTTGCGCAACCCTTAATATCGTTTTAACACATATTTACCATATAATATATAAATATAATAAATAATAATATATCGTGCAATAAAATAAACACATGTGGCGCATTCGGAAAGTAGCTTTATTTTAATTTAAAATTTAAAGTAATAAAGGACACAGTTATGTCAGTTAAATTGTCTGTCCTTTATTACTTTAATATATAATAGTGTTTTTATTAATATTAGTTTCGTAAAGCATATTTATTAATAACCTTTTAACGCCATCTATCATATGCAACGATTTCGATGTCTATCATCATGTTTTCCATGATTATTTCATTATTTATGTAAAAGAAAAAGCAAAATAAAGATAATATGACCTTATATATTAGTTAGACAGAGATAAAAAGGCAGAAGAATCTGATTTCGATGATAAAGACATATATATATAATATTTGCATTAGATAGAAAAGGATACAAAGGCAGAAGAAAATCACGTGACTCGTTAGAAGAAAATTTTTTGTTTGATTCAAACATCGGCATTGTCAAGTGGTACGAAATACAGAAAATATAAACAATATTTATAAATAATTAAGTTATTTTAAATAATTCATAATTTTAAAGGAGAAATATAAGGTTAGAGGGTTGAATAATTAAGTTTATAAACTAAACTTATTTTTAAAATTCTTAAAGTTTTCATATGGACTCGGAAATCTAAAATCGCAGAAAACAGTGTTGCTCTGCGCCTGACGTGACGTATAACATAACCGGCCTTGGCTCGTCGGGGCGCATTCGCGCCCCTTGATGTAAGAAACTTACGTGACTCAATTTTACGCGTGCATTATGTGTATGTGACTAAATATTTGTGTCACCCCCACCAGGGGAACGCCCGCCCAAGACGAAGGGACACTTTCACAGGACGAAAGATGACGGACTGACATTAGCTGACAGATCCAACCCCCTCACCATGGTGGTGGCGGATCTTCAGTACCCGGACGTTGCTCTAACCCGCAAGGACCTCGTTGCGCTGAGGCGCGCTGTTGGAGAGGAGACTGACAAGCTTCCGATCGAACAGTGGCCAAGGTTCAGCGAGTGCTTCTGCAGGGGAGGAGCTTTGATACTGATTGCTGCAGACAGTGCGACAAGGACCTAGTTTACTAACCGATTTGACGCTCTTAAAATGGTTGTCGGTGAATCAACGAAGCTGGGAGGCGTTAAGCTTCTTCAGAAGTTTCTGCGCAAGACCGTCAGGATTCCGGTTTCACGGAACACGACTTCCTGCAAAGTCTACGCCGACTTTCCAGGCAGAGTAGAGGAACCGTCAACGGACGAGGAAGAGGAGAAGGACGACAGGATGTTCATTGTCATGGGCATCCCGGAGTCTGGTATCACCAAACTCAGGGCCTTGGACTTTCGCCCGTTCTATGATCTAGGTAGGGTGCGGGTTCGGGTCACACAAGATCCGGTTGCCAAAGATAGTCCACCGACGGTCAAAGGTCAGGAGACCATCCCTCCTCCTTCTGAGGAGGCAAGATCAGGTTAACTCTTCACTATGCCATGATGACATCAGTGAAGTTACCTGTCTCACAAATCAACTTGCACCGGAGTAAAGATGAGGCAGCCATATTGGCTGCGCGCATGTCTACGCTGCACACAGGGATTTCCCTAATCCAAGAACCTTGGACCGTCCGTGGATCAATCAAGGGCACGGGCAAGGGGAATAAAGTCATAGTTGGAAAAGGAGCCGACTGACCAAGAGCGGGCGTAATCTTGAGGGGCCTGAGTGGTGCACCCCTCCTAAATTTCTGTTACAAAGATCTGACCGCGGTAGCGTGTGTTATCACATTGGGGAGGAATAGATCCACTGTGGTCTTTGCTTCGGCTTATTTTTCTCACGAAGAACCGGAAGTTCCACCACCTCGGGTACAAGACTTGATCAAGCACTGCGAGGAGAAAGGACTACCACTAATCTTAGGATGTGATGCTAACGCTCACCACACGATATGGGGCAGCACGGACATCAATGAAAGAGGCGATTGCCTCTTAACGTTTATGGCCGGAAGACAAATCTACAAATCGTAAACAAAGGAAACGAACCAACATTCAGGAATGCTATCAGGTGTGAGGTCCTTGACCTCACCTTTGCTAGCTTCAACTTCACGAGCAACATTAAAAATTGGAAAGTTTCGGACCAACCGTCTCTCTCGGACCATGCCACGATCGAGTTTGAGGTATGCTGCACTGCCGAGGAACCACCTGAACCAGTCCACCTACCGCGGAGCACGGATTGGAGGGAATACAGAAGGATACTGTCAAATGGTTTGGAGGGGTTTCCTGCCTCCATCCAGACAGAACCGGACGTTGACCTCGCCACCGAGCTATTGACCGGGACTGTTTTGGGTACTTTCAAGGCGAGCAGCAGAATGTCAAATCCACGTAGGACGAGATCGCTCCCATGGTGAACAAGCAAGATAGATGACGTAAGAGAGAAAACAAGGAAGGCCTATAAGAAGGCATTGCGTACCAGGGATGACATTGACTTCCAAGCATGGAGGTCGAGAAGAAATTATCTACGGAGTGAAGTGAGAAAAGCCAAAGACACTGGCTGGAGAAACTTCTGTAGCAATATCTTAGAACGAAAAGAGGCTGCCAGACTGAACAAGATTCTAGCCTCCATCCCGGAAGCCTGGGTTGGAGCTCTCAAAATCAATGATGGTGTCTATACGACTAGCGAGGAAGAGTCATTAACCCACTTGGTGAGGGTTAACTTCCCCGAATGTAGGGTCGTGGCCCCAGACTTAGACGATAAGCAGGAAAACAGAACCAGATCTAGCCGGTCTCACAGGGCCAGACATGAAGATTAGCGCCTTGCTAGGGACATAGTCACGTCGGCCAGACTCGGCTTGGCTATCGGATGCTTGGAACCCTACAAGTCTCCCGGCAAGGATGGCATATTTCCTGCCCTTCTAACCCACGCCGGAGATCTGTTAAGTGGGCCCTTGCTGAAGATCTTCCGGGCGAGCCTGGCCTTGAGCCGTCTTCCGGAGACCTGGATGACGGCCAGAGTCGTGTTTATACCGAAGCCAGGTAAACCGTCGTACCTCATGGCGAAGGACTTCAGACCGATTAGTCTGACGTCCTTGCTCTTGAAGACGCTGGAAAGACTGGTTCATAAACATGTCATTGATTGGATAGACGTGCACCATCCCCTATCGGAAAACCAACACGCCTATAGAAAAGGATACTCAACGGACACAGCATTACATCATGCCGTGTCTTTCATAGAAGAACAGTTTGACGTGGGTGGCTACGCTCTGGGCCTCCTCCTCGACATAGAGGGTGCCCTTAACCACACCACGACTGGGGTAATCTGTCGAGAAGCAGAAAGAAGAAATGTTGAACCTCTCATTATCAGTTGGATTGAAAGTATGCTGAGCCAGAGAATTATCAGCATCGAAAAGGGTAGCTGCAACATAAAGGCGCTCGTTGACGGAGGTTGCCCACATGGGGAGCGTTCTATCGCCCCTCTTATGGCTAATCGTCATCGACGGACTATTGCAGACGCTAAATGAGCGAGGCTTCAAGGTAATAGGATATGCCGACGACTTAATGATACTGATTAGAGGACCTTTCGTAGACACACTACGAGACAGAATGACAGAAGCCATCAACATAGTGGAAAGATGGTGCATGGACACTGGC
>JABFPJ010003151.1:0-16961 GCA_022817425.1 Gryon sp. ZL-2020 | reverse complement strand
GTTATCGGGGGGTTATCGGGAGGTTTTATGGGGGGGTTGTTAGGGGGTTGTGAGGGTGATGTAAGGAAGTTGTTAGAAGTTTATTTTCGAGGTTGTGCGTATGTTCTCAAGAGCTTCGCAGGCAATGTTCAAAATAAGGTCAAATATGGTCTAATTAAGGCCAAATATGGCCCCAATAACGTCAAATATGGTCTTAATAAAGACCATGTTTGTCAATTTTTTTCTGTTTCCGGTGTCTTCATTAGAGCCAAATATGTTTTTCTTAAGGCCAAATGTGGTCTCAATAATGACCATATTTGTCAAGTTTTTTTCTATTTCGGGTGGCCTTATTAAAGCCAAATATGGTCACTAGAAGGTCAAATATAGCCTCAATATGGCCAAATATGGTTCCAACCATATTTGTCGTAAATGTCGTGTAATGGTTTTCTACTCCAAAACCCAATCAAGGCCAAGTTTAGTCATGGTTAACGTGGATTGTCCTACCGGGCGTTGACGAGTTAACCATGCCGTAGCCATACCTTGATTCTTAATAGTCGTTATACACCTGTTTTGTCCAAATTTGAAAATATGGCCACAAAAGTGGCGTCGGCTTTATATTTATACGATATATACATTTGATGTTGAGAAGAAATTTGTAATCATAGCTTCATCACTTCGAGAGGGGGGTGTTATATGGATGTAATAAGGAATTCATACTCATATCATGGGGGTAATAGTAGGGGTTCATAGGGCGGTCATAGGGAGTTCTTAGAGGATCCATAGAAATATCTCGGGTGGACCCAGGGATTTCGTCAGAACTCATATACGTTCGTAGGGATGGGGTGACAAACTTTCGCCCGGGCTAAGCCGGGGCTTCAGTTAGTTATAAATAAATTAAAAAATGGTTTATAAATAAAGTAAAAGGGAAAACATAGATTAATTGATAGTAAAACGTTTATTTTGTAAAAATTCCGAATTGATTGGTCACTTAGAATTTGAGGGGGTATTATTAAACTCAAGTTAATGCAAAATGCTCTGTTTGACCCAAGGTAAAGTGATGAGAATACCAACATTTTGGTTTTGATGAATTTCTGTACTATTTAATTCATATCAGTATGAAATTACAAATTATAAGTAATCTAAACATGAGTGTATCTCAAGTTTGAAAATTTTTCAGTTAGCTCGGTTTTCCGGATAGCCGCAGAATTTTATTTCAAATCTTGTTAAAGGTTACAACAAATTTTATTTTGATGATGGTATTTTGGTGAAACCAAAATTTTGGTATCACTACATGAAACTAATGAAAAATTTAGCTACTTTGAATCGTAATAATAGTAACTTCATAGAAAATGCGAATTGGGTAGGAGTAGATGAAAAAACCAGTGTAACAAAAAAGTCAGAGTATTTTGATTTATGTATTCCATTGTTCATCTTGGTAGGCGTTGCTGAAGATTACTATAAGATAATTGTTAATTTAAAACATAAACCTATCATTATTAGAGCCAATAATGATACTAATGCTGTAATTAAACGTTGCAATGGAGATGAATACACAAAAATTGATTCATTAAATATTGAGTGGTTAATGCTATACATTCAATTGGAAATTTAAAATTTTTATTTAAATTAAATTAAATTAAAGTTAAAAAAAATTGAATGTTGGATTTTATCCGTAAAGATAAGCCGATTGCAATGAGTTTTCGTACGTGAGATTTTCATTAGTACCCTACCCTTCTAATTGCATCGAAATATACTTGGATTGTAAAGACTGTGACTTAACTGGAAAAGCTTTGATTTATCTTGATTGTAACACAAAGTGATGAAGAAATAACACACAAAATGCAACTCAGTTTGATCATTGGAATGTGCGTGACCTTAAAGTGTTCTTGAATTCTAAATATTTTCCCTATACTAGTTTAAATTGCGACTTCAGTAATAATCAATTTGCTGCTTTATATAATATGTACACTAATTTTCAGTTTGCTTATTATAATAAAACAGCTAGGCCTCTCTTCTCTAAAGATCAGTTCTTAAACAAAGCTCCTATTTTCGTCATTTATTTTTCTAAATAAAATGAATCTATCGATAATGGAGCAATAGTCATTCTTCTTGAGATCGAGGTAGTCTAATATTTTGCTCATCGAACTACAGCATTCTGTTGAATTATACATGATCGCCTTATTGAATATACGGTAATGAGTAATATTATGAGAAAACTGTAATGGAATACATTGTGGATATACAAGGATTTAAGAGACCACATAATTAGTTTGTTTTAAAGGGACTAGATGTAATGTGTGTAAAAGACTTGCATTGTATACAACAACTTTGTGAGCCACCTAGTGAATGAAACACTCTTTCTGCGAAATACAAATCAATGAATTTATGACTGAAACGTTCGGTTTTCTTTATGACTATTTTATTTTAAGAATTAACTTTACTTTTTCTCTAAATTATTGGTTATTTTAATCAATATATTAATTGTTAATAAGAAAATATATAACTTATTTTCTTATCAAATATCTTAAATGTAATAAAAACAAATTTTATGAGTCACCCAACCGGAAAAACAATTATCGCGAAATGAAATGATAATTTCTCGGTTCTCGCTAGAGGGATGTGGTTCCTCTGTGCGCTCGCTCTTATATACTCTTTCGTGGTTCAGCCTCCGAAGAATTTGCCGAACCAATCAGAATAATTTCCATCTAAATCTTTGAACATTTCCTCATCACTTTACCTTGGGTCAAACAGAGCATTTTGCATTAACTTGTGTTTAATAATAACCCCTCAAATTCTAAGTGACAATCAATTTGGAATTTTTACAAAATAAACGTTTTACTATCAATAAATCTATGTTTTCCCTTTTACTTTATTTATAAACCATTTTCTTTTATTCATTTATAACTAGCTTAAGCCCCGGCTTCGCCCGGGCGAAACTTTGTGACCCCATCCCTACGAACGTATATGAGTTCTGACTAAATCCCTGGTTCCACCCGGGATATTTCTATGGATCCTCTAAGGGCGCCCTATGAGCCCCTACTATTACCCCCATGATATGCCTATGAATTCCTTATTACATCCATATAACACCCCCCCCTCGAAGTGATGAAGCTATGATTACAAATTTTTTCTCAACATCAAATGTATATATCGTATAAATATAAAGCCGACGCCACTTTTGTGGCCATATTTTCAAATTTGGACAAAACACGTGTATAACGACTATCAAGAATCAAGGTATGGCTACGGCAATGGTTAAACAATCCACGTTAACCATGACGTGGCTAAACTTGGCCTTGATTGGGTTTTGGAGTGGAATACCATTATTCGACATTTACGTCAAATATGCTTTGAACCATATTTGGCCTTATTGAGGATATATTTGGTCTTCTGGTCACCATATTTGGCTTTAATAAGGCCACCACATTACATGTTATAAAAGTAATGGATAATGAAAACTTTTTCATTAGGTACTACACAAGGAATGGTTAATGAAATATATTCCATTACATATTACAAAAGTAATAGTTTATCAAAAACTTTTTATTATGCATTACAAATTAATGGTTAATGAAAAAAGTTCCATTAATTATTAAAAAAGTAACGGTTAATTACAAACTTTCTATTACACATTACATATGTATCGGTTAATGGAAAACTTCCCATTACACGTTATAAAAGTAATGGTTAATGAAAATCTTTTCATCAAGTACTACACAAGTAATAGTTTATGAAATATATTCCATTACATAATACAAATGTAATAGTTAATCAAAAAGTTTTCATTATGGGTTACAAATTAATGGTTAATGAAAAAAGTTTCATTAATTATTAGAAAAGTAATGGTTAATGAAATATATCTTATTAAATCCTAAAAAAGTAATCGTTAATTAATTATATTCCATTACATATTACAAAAGTAATAGTTTATCAAAAAATTTGCATTACGCCTTATAAATTAATGGAAAACGTTTCATTAATTATTAGAAAAGTAATGGTTACTGACAAAATTTCCATTACACATTACAAATGTACTGGTTAATGAAAAACTTCCCATTACACGTTATAAAAGTAATGGTTGATGAAATATATTCCATTACATGTTAAAAAAGTAATCGTAAATTAAACATATTCCATTACATATTACAATAGAAATGGTTTATTAAAACCTTTTCATTAAGCATTATAAATTGACTTGAACATTCAGGAATGTTTTTCGAAATGTTCTTAACGTATTCTCAAAAGCTCATCACTCCGAAATGAACCTCGGGCGGTCAAATAAACTAAGAAGTCTAAGAAGTCGAATATATCCTGATTTCACACAATAGCAAGATTGCTAATTATGTGTAAAATCGCGATTTTACACATAATGTACTCGTTTTCGGTTTTCTACCTTTTTAATTTTGAAATGTTCAATTCTGAGTTATTGTTTTAAGTATTTCTTAACAATTCTCCAAACGCTCATTACTCCGAAATGTAAACTAGCCGGTCAAATTGAGTTGGAAATTTGAGCTAAGATCATATTATCAATGTATGACTAAAAGTCGGTTTTTTTTATTTCTCTTGATCTAATTCGTTGAAATGTTGGTAATTTAGTGTATTTATTCGTGTTTTACATTTTAGTTATGTTTTTTTTATTGTTTTTTGTTATTTCAGAAATTCGATATTTTGACGTCAGAAACTTCAGCCACATTTATAATTCCTCATTCCAATATTTATTATATATATTTTTTTACCTGATGTCTGTCATATATATAATTTAAATAAAATATATCTGCTGATAATATTGCAAATACTATATCGTAAACAAATATTATATTTCTGCGATTGTCTACGGCAATTCTATTTTTACATTTACGAAATTCAATGATATATCAATGCGGTTCACTTTAAGGAATTTTATTCTGAGATAGGTCTAAGTTCCTTGTTTCAAAGATCGCATTAGTATTCAGATATCTGAAATCTACTCTACACTATACTACACTAGAAGTACCCAATATGAAAGACTGGGTACTTCTATACAGGGTGTCAAAGAAGTTCCGAGATGGTCAAATATTTCGAAAAATACAAGTCAAACGAGGAAAAGAAAAAACACGTATCGAATATTTTTTGAAGACCTATCAAACGGTACCCAACTCGACCCCACACCTCCCACCCTTGGGGGTGAGGGCGGGGGCAACTTCAAAATTTTAAATGAGAACCCTCACTTTTTTTTACAGATTTGGATTCTCCGCCTCAAAATATAAAAGTTTTGTCTGAAACATTTTTTCCGATTCACGATAGATTTCGCTGTAATCGTACAAATATTTTTTTTCATGAATCCGGAAGAAAAATGAAACCGCTTAAATATCTCGAGAAATTCCGAACGAATCAAAAAAACGAAGAAACACGTATCGAATATTCTTCAAAGATCTATCGAACGCTACCCAATTCGACCCCCCACCCCCACCCCGGGGATGGGGGCGGGGCCAATTATGAATCTCGAACGAAATCTTCAATATTTAGCAGATTTGGACTCTGCAAAAGAAAATGAAAATGAAAGTATTATTACTACGATGGATCGCCTTAGTAAACAGCATAGAATAACCCTATTGATAATGAGGGGCTGGGGTCATTTAAGAAGATCTTAAGCAGAGGTAAAAGATCTTTTTAATGAAACATTCAAGAACGAAGGAAACCAGGTTTCAAAATTAACCGTCGAAAGAACTGTTAAACGGTTTGAAGAAACAGGTAGTGTTAAGGATCGAGACAGATCAGGAAAACCAAGTACGTCAACAGGAGACGATAAATCCCTCGACGTTTTACTGGCCTTCATTGAAGATCCACATTACAGTACCTGTAAAGCTGTACAAGAACATGAAATGAGCCGAACGTCAGTTTACAATATTTTGAAAAAATTTAAATTTCATCCTTACAAAATAAAATTAGTTCATGAGTTAAATGATGATGATTCTGATCGTCGGACGGAATTCTGTGAGAATATGATGGACACAATTGATACTGATCCTGATCTACCATTCAACATTGTTTTCTCGGACGAAGCTACTTTGTAGCTGAGTGGCAATTGCAAACGACACAACTGCAGATATTGGTCGGATACAAATCCTTTTTGGATGAGAGAGAGTAAAACTCTCTCTCATCCAGAAACTCCATCTATCCGCAGAAATTAAATTTTTGGACAGGAATTTTGAACAATCAGTTAATAGGGCCATTTTTTATTGATGGTAATCTTAATGCTGAAAAATACGAAGCCATGCTTCGAAATGAAATTATTCTAGCAATAAGACAAATTGCTGGAGAAAATTTCGCCCAAACATGGTTTCAACAAGACGGAGCAGCACCGCATTTTGGTCTCAGTGTTCGCAATCATTTAAACATAGTTTTTCCGAATAGATTCTTTTTTGGAATTCCGAATAGATTTTTCCGAATAGATTCCGAATAGAAAAGAGAAACAATTAAATGGCTAGCTAGGTCTCCAGATCTTACTGCCATGGCCTTCTTTATATGGGGATATCTCAAGGATAAAATTTTTAAAACTAAACCCATTGATTTAAATGAACTGCGTCAAAGAATCATTGATGAATGTGATTTAGTTCCCCCACAATAATTAACAAATTCCGTTGAAGCATTTTATCATCGACTTGCTTATTGTCAAGAACAGGATAGGGGATAGTTTGAGCATCTTATTTGATTCCATGTTTTCGTTCAAGATTTTAAAGTTGCTCCCGCCCCCACCTCTGTCTGAAAAAATGTTTCAGACAAAACTTTTGTATTTTGGGAGCGGAGAATCCGAATCTGTAAAAAAAATGGGCGTTCTCATTTTTTTTTAGATTTGTAAAATTTTTAAGTTGCCCCCGCCCCACCCCAAAAGGTGGGTGGTCGAGTTGTTATTACGGAAAAAAAGTATTTAATTAATTCTTATATTTGTATTATGTAATGAGAAGCATGGCGCTAAGCATTTTTGTAATGTATCAAGGAATTTTTATCATTAACCATTACTTTTGTAATGTGGAATGAAATGTTTTCGATGAACCGTGGATTTTGTAATATGTAATATATTTAATTTCATTATACATTACATTTTCAGTACATAACGGAGAGTCTTGCGTTCAGAATTACTTTTTTAATATGTAATAAGAGTTTGGTATTTAACTATTATACTTCAATATTAAGTAATGAAATGTTTTTCATTAACCATTACGTTTATAATATGTACAGTATTGTATCGCATTACTCATTACATTTGTATTATGTAATGGAAATTATCAATTAATCGTTACTTTTGTAATGTGTAATGGAATTTTTTCATTACACATTGTTTTTATAATATGTAATATATTTTATTTCATTATCCATTGCATTTTTATTTAATAACGAAAAGTTTTACATTAACCATTACTTTTCAAATGTGTAATGAAATTTTTCTATTCAACCATTACTTCAGTATTGAGTATTGAAAAGTTTTACATTAATCATTACTTTTATAATATGTAATGTATTGTATCGCATTACTCATTACATTTGTAAATGTAATCGCAAATTTTGCATTATTCATTACATTTGTAATGTGTAATGAAATGTTTTTCATTACACATTACTTTTATAATATGTAATGGAATGTATTTTTTAAATCATTAAATTTCTAATATGTAAATGAAAATATTTCATTAACTATTACTTTTTTAATATGTAATGGAATTTTTTTCATTAATATTAATGTGTAATAGATAATGAAAAAATTTCCATTATACGATAAAAAATCAATCGTTAATAAGTATTTTAATATTGTGTTTTCGTACATCTCTGATATGGATACGTTGCATGAATAAGTTGGCTCTATGTTGTTATAACGTTGGCTGCCTATGTTAACAGTACAACATTAATCACAAATTGGTAAATAAACAATACACAATTTATGTATATATTATTTTAACATTGGTTGAACGTGGTTTGGAAAAAGTTGGCAAAACTTTGGTATATAAAGTTGGTATAACGTTAATTGAAAAAAATTGCCTACGTTGGATAAAGATTACGTTGATGTCATATTGGGATAATGTTCGTAACCTATGTTGGTTGAACAATATCGACTAACATTGGTAAATAAACTCGGTACAACATTGGTTATAGGTAGCTTGCCGACATTCATTTATTGAAATAATGAAAATCTCAACGTTATATGTATACGTTGACTCTACGCCATTTTAACATTGGCTAATTACATTAGCTGAACAATATTGGCGAAACATTGGCACTCAAAGTCATTGAAATCTTGGTCAAACATAGGCTGCCGATATCATCTACCGACATACTTTCTTTATTGTAACAACGTTGGCAACCAATGTGGGGTGACTAAGGTTGATTCAATGTTGGCTCAAAGTCGATCATAAGTTGATGCAATGTTGATAGACAATGTCGCTTGCCCACGTTGGTAACATACTGTTACGACTGTAAAGTGATCTAAATATTGGAAATTTCTGCCTGGGAAGGTGTAAAGTTAGCTAATGTACATAACCATGTTAGTTAATAAATTAGATTTTGTTGTAGATTCACTTCTCAAATTAAAGATTTTCAAGTAAAATTTGCAAATTTATTTGACCATATTTCTCAGTGTTGCCAGATCCGCGGTTTTCCCGCTAGATTTAGCGAATTTTGAACATTTTTAGAGGAGGGAAAAACGGGTCCGCAGATAGCGGAATATTCAGTGGATGATTTTTATTTTAGCGGAATTTTTGGCGGATTTTATATTTTTGAAATGTTTAGGGTCACGTTTAAGCTTTTATACTAAAAAACAAAAGAAAACACAATTTTTTATATTACAATTGACTTGACAATAAAAAATACTATGTCTTATATAATAACTCAGTCAATAGTTATAAGATGTGAACGTAGGTGGCGGTAGTTATGTGGGTGCCAATAATTGTCGGAGTGAACTTTTCTATTGATTTTTATCGATGACTACAATTTCCGAACCAATCACATTCATAAATGAGCACACAGAACATCAACTCGAACAAGTAAATATTTCGGCTGATCATATTCACTGCTAAAGATGGTGTGAGAAGCATATCAAGTGTTTAATTTGATTTTAAATACTTATACGAGAAAATCAGGTAATACAATTTATAAATTGTCGATAAATTTATAAACTTAGTCGATGTATATCTACTACAAAAAATATAGGTTATATTTTTTCACAAAAATGTAATGAAGTTGCATACACAAATTTCTTCATAGAATTTCAATATGAACAAGCAAACAAACAAAATAGTTTACGCACAACATTTCCGCAATGAATGGCTCAAAGAAGAATTGTTAAAAAAGTGGATTCTGAAAATACCATCTGATTTTAAAAAAGTCCGTTGCAGGTAAATCAGATTAACAAAATATTAATCTTATAAAATTCAAATATGTTATCGTTATTTTTGAGATTTATTTAATAATAATAATTTGCAGATTTTGTAAATGTGACTTAAATGCAAAGCACTCTGAGCTTGTGGCTCATGCAAAATCTTCGAAACACATTTAAGCAGCAGAACCGTTTTCGTCAAACCGGCAAAAAGCTCTTGGTCTTGAACCTCAGACGTTAGAATCGGCCAAAGGCGAGGCATCTATTGCCTTGTTTACATGTATTCACATGACTTTTCATGCTGCAGAGCATTTGGTTGATTGATTGATTGCATGATTTGTTGCGCAACTGCTTTAGTGACAGCAAAGCAGCGATGCAAATGAAAATGCATAGGACAAAATGCGTCAAAAGGATTCTGGCTCCTTATTTTCAAAAACAACTCCTGGCAGATGTTGGTGTCAGGCCGTTCAGTCTTCTGCTGGATGAATCGAACGATATTTCGACACTGAAGCAATTAGGGATCGCCATAATTTATTACAGTGCGTTGCAAAGGGAGATCGTGTCAACTCTTTTGTCACTGGTAGAGCTTGAAACTTGCGATGCAGCCGCAATCGCAACGGCGGTAGAGAAAACGCTTGAGATCCTTGGCCTTAATACAAAAAATATGTACGGCTTGGGCACTGACAATGCAAGTGTAATGACCAGCAACAGATTTGGTGCGTACGTACGATTAAAAGAATTAGCTCCGAATTTATATTAATCAAATGCACTTGCCTTTTATTACAACTTGCAATGTGCGATGCAGTGCACCAAGAATTTCCTCGTCATTTAGAGTTTCTGGTTCACGAAACGTATAATTGGTTCTCCAAATCAGCTTTGCGTCAAAATGCGTATAAAGCGCAGTAACATACTATCAATGACGGCAACGAACCATTGAAGATACATCAAGTAGCTGCTACTCGTTGGTTATTGATTAAAAGAGCGGTTGACCGTATTGTCACTCAATAGGAGGAATTAAAACATCACTTTCAGTTGGCCAAAGACAACGATAGATGTTTTATTGCAGAAACATTATATCAAATGTATAACAACGAACTCAACTTGGCTTACTTGTCATTCCTCAAGCCAATTGTATCAGATGTTCAGCTTGTAAACAAATCATTTGAATCAAATTACGCCGATCCAACGAAACTTCTGGGTGACTTGGTTCTTTTGATTCGGTCATTGGGGCAAAAAATAGTGTTGCCAATATGTCGACTTAATGTTTGTGAATCGGATATCGACGATTATTTTGATCCTAAACCATACTTAGGATTCGAGACGGAAAACAAATTGGATGAACTGAAAAGAAATGGCAAGTTAAGTCAGGCGGTTAAACAAGTTTTTAGGCAATAATTCAAGGATTTCATGTTGGTATTGTTTAAAAAGATCAAACTTAGGCTAACTGATAATTAGGATGTTTTGCAAAAAACAAGCCTCTTGTCAGTTTCTAATGTGCTTAGAACCGTAAAAGAGCCACTTACTCGTTTGATCCGTTTGTTTGAACTGTCCCTCGATAATATTACGAAAATTGAACATCAATTTACCAAAGTTAATTTAATACAGTAGATCGTGGTACACAACACCATTTATTTTTGGGACGAAGTAAGCAGGTACACTGACTCATCAGGACTGAATCCTTTTAAAGAACTGGTCAAATTCGCACTCACAGTTCTCGTGCTCGCACATTCGAATGCAATGATCGAAAGGGTATGTAGTCAAATGAATACCGTAAAAAAAGCACAGAAATGGGACTGACAACGAGATGCTAAATGCTTTGTTGACAGTGCGATTTGGCTGCAAACGCACACGCAAGTATTGTTATTATTTTGTTTTTTTTCGATGATGTTTTATAGCAGATAAAATCCAGTCCAATTTACTCGACAAATTTTAATGAAAATGAAGAAGCAGATGTTTTGTTGATGAATGAAGTTATTTCAGCGTTAAATGTACAATCGGATTAAAGTAGTTTATTCCAAATTATTTGTAATTTATAACTCTAAATATAAATTGCGGCCCATTATACAAATTTAAATACTTATTCTACACGTCCCAAAGATGATTTCAAAACATTTTGAACCAAATCGATTGAGATGATCATTTACTTTAATATTGTTTTTTGTATTGTTTTCTTTTTGTATTTCTTATAGTTTTGTAAAAAAAGTTCATTTCTTGCATAATAATTTTGCTAGTTAACATTTCTTTGTGCGACTTATAGTTTTCGAGTTATATTTTATTGAAATATTCAAGTTTTTGATTTTGCCTTTTTCAAATAATCGATTTACATAGATAAAAATTGAATTAAAAAAATTAACGGAAATAGCATAATTATTGTTTCCAGTAGTACTTTTATATACTGCAGTTTCAGAATTTTTAAGAAACGCCACTTTTATTTTGGGTTATCTTGACGTGGAATGCCTCATATCAAGAGACACTTCTTTTCTTTGCTTCAAAGTCCAAAAATGTTTTTTTTTTTTTAAGATTGCGGCTGCCTCGGAGATAAAAATACCATCGTAAAGAATTAAAATTGATTGAAATTTCGTAAAATTATAACAAACCCAAAGATACGAAAATTTTATGGATTTTTCTTAAGACTTTTTTATGACGTATACCGGGTGTCTCACAAAAAGGTATCTTTTTATGACACACCCTGTATATATATATATAATTTTTTTTTTGCAAATTTTTATTCAAAAAATTTTTTGTTGCAAATTTTTTTTGCAAATTTTTTTTCGAAAAATTTTTTTTTGCAAATTTTTTTTTGCAAATTTTTTTTTGAAAAATTTTGAATATTTGAATGTTCAAATTTTCAAAATTTAAAGTATTTGAATGTTCGAATTCTGAAATTTTCAAATTAAAAAAAAAGAAAAAGTTTAAAATTATTGAATTTTCGAATTTTTAAATATTCGAATGTTCGAATTTTCAAATTTTCAAATAAGATAAGCGTACTCTCTACTGTGACTGTAAGAATATTTTATATTTTGAAATTAACACCAAAATTACGTTATTGAACTTTATGAGTAGATAAAAATACCTCTCGGTAAATGTTTTAATTGGTAACAAAATCATTACGCTTGATTTTTAAACAAAAACAAAAAATAACAATAAATAATATGTAAAAAAAATACAGTGTTCCGATTACCGTAACTTTTTTGGCTTGTTGTACCAATTACCGTGAAGCAAATGTACCGGTTATCGTGACATTTTCTGGTTTTGATATATCAGATTGTACCTATTACCGTGACAATCAGCTATTGGTTAACAGCAGAATTGTGCCGTTTTTCGCGGCATTTTAAATTAAAATTGAACAAAATAAATAATTTAAAATATATCATACAATAAATATTTGTTGAGATAATAACTATAACCTATATAATGATAACATTATACAGGGTGTAACACGAATGTATGACACAAATATGACCATGACCAAATATGACTCCTTGTCAAAAGTTCTTCACAAATGGTCATTGCTACAGGCTTAGCCATAGTCGCCACAGTATTGCCCATATTGTGGCAAATATTATGCCAAGAGCCACATTCCTTGCCATACCATGGCTCGTATCATGGTGTATGGCCATAGCATTTGCCACAGCTTGGGAAACGCCGTGGCAACCATGGCTGAATCTGTGGCAATGTCTAATTTTGCAGAACTTTTGACTAGGAGTCTGATAGTTATATTCATGTCATATATTTATGGTAAACCCTGTATAGTAAGGATTATGAAAAAGAAAACTAATGCTAAATACAAAATTATCTTTTATTAAAAGTCAGGCGAGCAAAAACAATTTTTAAATTATAAAATAAAAATTATATATTATAATGAAAAGGTTAGAATATCTGTTATTCCTCCTTATAGTTTTATGAGTTAAAAAATTAATCCCAAAAAGTTTTTACTTAAATTTTTCCTTATTAATGGTTCGGCATATAATATTGCCCTCATCAGAACTGAAATTAAAACATTTTTATAAATTTGTATGTATGTATAAAATAATTTACAGTGAAAAAACAATTTAATAAATTATATTATTATTATTATTTATTTCTTACATAAAGGTTACCCTTGTAACGAAGGAGGTAAATATATAGTGTAACACAGATACATGAATAAAGAAATTATCGTAGTCGTTATAAAATATAAGATATAGCATCAGTAATTATAAAAACAATAAGTTAATTTGTTGAATCAATACCAATCATTAATATCTTCGAACATTATCACATATGTAGACGTTGGAGAATATACAGTAAAGTTTAGACATAGTGTAAGCGAATAATTTAAAGTTATGAGCTTTATCTACAAAAAAAAAAGGCTTCTCAAAGTGAGGAAGGTAGATCGAAGGCTGGAAATTAGATTAAACTAGGACGGATTATTCATTGAGGCAAAAGGCGCGCAGCCGAAGGCTGCTTAACACATAGCAGAAGATTTCTTTGATTGTCACTGGATCTGATTGGATTCCGAGGAACGTAGTAGCGTCTATATCAAAATAGTTCAAGGATAGAATAGGCTCAATGTAATATTTGCGATAGAGTCGATAGTAGGGACATTCAAGTAGGAAGTGAGTCAACGTCTCCGGTTTGTTTTGGTTGCACATCATACATCGATTCTCGTTCTCTAGGAAGTATAAAGATCCCTTTCAACATATTCTGGGGTACCTGCCGGACATAAGTCTAATTTGTGCGTGGATCTGGATAAATGCAAATGGAATCCTCAGATTTAAGTAATGGGCGCTGCCGTCAGTCGAACATATGGGTATAGCCATGACGTGTGATCGAGATTTGTAGTAACTACAGACATCTAAGGTCCACAGGTAGACCCTGTATCGCTCCATAATGACCGTGGTGCGTATCTTCCAGATGTCAGGGTCCGGAGATAACAACAGGTTAGTTTCATTCAGCAGATCAAAGACTGGTTTCAGCGAGCTCAGCCAGTTGTATTTATCGACCACCGGGTTTTTCTGGAATTTTTCCATCTGGTTTCTCAAACAGATTCTCGGTAAGCGCGTGGGTTCCATGGAGAGGACGTTGATAATATAAACAATTGTCAGTTTCGGGATTGTATGATTAATCTTCACTAGACCCAACTCCAGACGTAGATTGGCACTCGCCACTGTCCTCGGCAAATTTAGAAGGCTCTTATAGAACTCTAGGTGGACTTTCTCAGCCAGGTTCATATATCGAAGCCCCCAGGCTGGAGCTGCATACAGCAGAGTCGCCAGGACGATTGACTCACACAATTTTACTCTGGCTGGCCATGAGTCGATCTTATTGCTGGTACATATATTTTTGGTTGCATTTATAGCGAACCTGGATTTGCTCATTTGGTCTCTCACTGCTTGAAGGCCTAAGGATGAACTAGTGCATGATACACCCAGGTAGGTGTAGGACGAACCACCTTCAAAGGGGTGCCGGGATAAAAAAAGGACTTAGATGTCATCCTTCCACCAGGTTTGTATTGTAATACGACTGTCTTTCCTGCATTGACATTGATGGAGTTGTCAAGACAATAAGTGTCCAGAGAGTTGAGAGTGTGTTGAAGAGTCATAGGCAAGCGAGCCAGGATGACTATGTCATCTGCGAACATCAAGAGAAGGAGATCTCGGGAGGGGCCCAGGCTAACGCCTTCGTTGCCGTCTTTTCTGAAGTAGTCCTCTAGATCTGCAATGAAAATCGAGAATAGGAGGGACTGAGGACCTCACCCTGGAGAACACCTTCTGTCACACGAATATCTTGAGAAAGCTTGCTATCTACGTTGATCTTGAGAACGGCCTGTCCATAGAGACTCGCGAAAATTCTCACGACTTTGGCGCTATACCCCAGGTCGAAGAGCTTTGATAGAAGAAGATCCTGCCGGACAGAATCGAAGGCCCTCTCAAAGTCAACAAACAGGGCAAAGATGTTGTTGTCTCTTTGCAAATGATGTTGAGCCACGGATAGTAACACATAGATGTTGTCTAGGCGGCAAGGGTCAGATCGTACAGATAAAATTGTAACACATGATGAATTACTTACAAAAAAATGAGAAACATAAGAAAGAAATACATTTAAATGAAGAACATTAACATAAGAAACTAAAATTGTATGCACATGAAAAATAAGCACGAAAGAATTAGAAACATAAAAATCCCGCACAAAATTATCAGAAACATAATATTAAATACACAAAAAACTGACACTTAAAAATCACGTACATAAAAAACCGAAACATAAAAAACTCGCACAAATACATCAGACACGTTAATATCAGACACATAAAAAACTGACACGTAAAAATCCGACACAAATTTATCAGATACATAATATTAAATACCCGAAAACCTGATACTTAAAAATCACGTACACAAAAAACCGAAACATAAAAAACTCGCACTAATATATCAGACACGTTAACATCAGACACATATAAAACTGACACATAATAATCCTGCACAAAGTTATCAGAAATATAATATTAAATACACAAAAAACTGACACTTAAAAATCACGTACATAAAAAACCGAAACATAAAAAACTCGCACAAATATATCAGACACGTTAATATCAAACACATAAAAAACTGACACATAAAAATCCTGCACAACATTCTATCATTTTTCGTTCTATTTTTCCTGTCGTTGTTTGGTACCAGATCGTGGGAAATATTTTGTACTCGAGTGCAGCTGTCCTCTAACGGACATTTAGTTAAATTAAATAAGGCCGCGGAATTTCTAAAATACTCATAATAGTTCCAATCATAATACAAGTAATAATGTTGTTGTCATTATCATAATTATATGAATGATAATTATTTATTTATACAAAAATATTATTTATTAATAAAAATAAATTAATATAAATCAAAAATATGAAACATAATGAAATATATAATATATAATATTGCATTTTATTAACTTTAATAATTATAATAATAAAAAAAATTAACATATGCTTAATTTCTTTTATTATGTTTTTTTATATTATGTTTCTTTATATTATGTTTTATTTATTTGATTTTACTTCATAAATAAAATTATGTTTATAATTATGGGAAGCTTATGGGAATATTATGGGAAGATTATAAGAAGCTTATGGAAATATTATGCGAAGCTTATGGGAAATTTGATTAGAAGCTTATGAGAAGCTTATGAGGAGCTTATGAGGCGCTTATGCGGAGCTTATGAAGTGCTTACGAGTCTATTGTCCTCAACCAGGTTATGTGATAGGAATATCTTCTGTATAAGATTATTTGTAATTTTGTTAGTTTGAGGCATATTTTTTGAAACGTATCTTTGTGTTTTGATTTTTTTCTATTTTCTGGAATAAAATTAGGTTCCATATTAATTCTGTGTATCAGAGAATTACGTTTATGATATAACAGTGTGAAACTGTAGTATTAAAATTATAAGTGTAGATATAAAATGCACGCTAGACTGATTAATTCATTTAAATATGAGAAGATTGACTTCTTCGTGATTTTTTATTCAATAATTTTTGTTGTGTCACAATAATAAATAAGTTTATTGCCAGCTAATTAATTTTATCCATTATTATTATTATTAAAAATGATATTAAGTTCATTGTTAATAATTAATTTATTGTTAATTAATTATACAAGTT